>JAFEMH010005199.1:0-173407 GCA_022495995.1 Adenophora triphylla var. japonica | reverse complement strand
TTTCACCTCCGCTGCCCACTGCCACGTTCGTCTTCCAAGGTAATATTCCTCCGTTCCGTCACCTTCTCCTTTGTTTATTTTTCTCTTTTGCATGGTCAACCATGGGTAAAACTAGGTTGTCTCCAAGGCCCAAACCCGGTAGAAAGCGTCATCCCCACAAGGTCCCCAGTAGAGATTAATCTCGACGATTTTGTTTGGTGAAAATCTTCTCACTAAACCCTACTGAAGAAACTTGTTTGTTCTAACGATTCTCAACAGAGTCCATAAAACAACAATGTCAGCTCTGCAAGTGGTGCAATTTTTCATCCCTTTTCCATAAAACTTGCAGCTCCAATTATATTTCCTTCAAATGGATCTGCTTCTTCGAATATCCCTTCCTTCTAGGGTTTAGTTACCCTTTTCCACTGCTGGTTACTGAGTTCTTTCGAAATCTCAACTGGTTGATGCTTAACTGGTGCCAATTGCCTGGCATGTAGTTGCTTTTGTGCTCAAAGTTAACCGAGAAAACGGACTCAACCTAGGGCTTCCCGAAATTGCCTACTCCTATGATCTTCAACTTTTTGGTTCCAAAAGGTACCTTTTAGAAAGAAATCAGGTAGTAAACCTTTGACGAAAGCACCACATCCTCCAAATGGATAGGGGATGGAAGAATAGATTTTTCTTTGTTGATAGGACGTCGATTGGAGAAAAGGATGAGATATCGGGCTAAATGGAACAAGGGAGGTAATTTAAATCTTCCATTTTCGCGACTTCCTCGTTCTTCGAGACAAACCTGAATTGTAATCGTTCTTGCTTTTATGTAGAGCATCAACGGGAGAATTGTTTCCACCGCCAAAGACACTCTAGTCAAGATCGGGTAGTTTTTCAGCTTCCCTCTCGAGCAGAGGTCTCCCAAAGGTTTGTTGGAAGCTTCGTTTACTATTCCAGAGGACATAAAGGCTTCTACTTCTGTAATTATGTCCACCGGTAAGCTTGCATCTCGTTACCTTCTTTATAACCTGTCATTAATTTGATGTATTATTCAGTGGCTATTGACAATATCTCTATGTCCATGTGCCTCCAAACCGGTAGTTTCTGTGGTCCGACTTTGACCTCGGATGATATTGAGGCCCTTCTCTCTCGAACTCCACACAAGATTGAAAAGAAACCTCCACCCGCTCCTAAGAAGAGTCCCGTTCTCGATGAAAGCATTGGTATTGGCTCTAGGGTGAGGAAGAGAAAAGCTAGCCAAGAGGAAGTGATCGAGGTTGGAGACTCCTTTGATGGAATGTCGCCGGGAGATTTCTAAGAAGAAATTCATGAGCCTGGGCGTACCGGGGTAAGACACCATTACTAATTGGATATTGAATAGTTTCAAAGGTTGTTATAACATTTCTGGGTAGATATCAAAAGATGTCATCTTTCGCATCAGTAGGGTACGTGGAGGAACCTGGCAAAAGAAGTTGAAATGGTAAGAAGAAGTCCAAAGCCGACATCGTCTTTGGTTGAAGGAGAAGTTGGCATCGATAATAAGGCGAAGGGAATACGAGGAAGACTTATGTAGAGAGCAATTAAGCAAGTCAGCACTGGGAGAACAAGAATGAGCATGCAGGAAGGGACTTATTGAATAGTCTCGGCGAAAAGTGAGGATGACTCACAACAAAGGAGATAGCAGAAGTGAGGGAATTCTTGCAAACTAGCTGCAGCCAAGACCTGTCTCTCACGCAAGGGCGAAGATGACTGAAGGAATATCGTAGAAGGGAAGGCCGGTGCTGGGATATCAATAGTGGAATGTGCCTATCTCTGCTCAAGTTGATCAGGTGAGGTGACTGACGAGGGCGAGGTGCTCGCCAAGTCCGTATGAAACGATTGTCAAGGATGCACCAAATAGCTTGGAGAAGTGGACACCTGTGCATGCAACACCTCGCGGCGTAAGCCACCTAAACAAAAAGTTAAGGTAAAACAACTTGTTTCTTGGTATTTTGTTGATCGCTTATCGGGGTGGAATCCCTTAAGACAATTTTTATTTTCGCTTTGGTTTGGTAACGGGTCCATAAGGACTAAAGACAATCTTCTTTATGTAAGTTGGGTTGGGTCCAACACTTATGCATCGTTTAAATCGTCAAGAAGTTCGGATACTTTGGCGTGATGGTTGCTTTAGTTTAGTTATGGTTTAATAGTTTTCAAGCACGCCAAGGCTTGTTTCTTTTTGGATAATTTTTTGTATGTTTTGCACATATGAAGTATTACATGATAGTATGTCGAAATGATAGTTACTTAGGATGACACGTATACGTCATAAAACCGTAGATACTTAGATGACACGTATATGCCATAAACCGTGAGATACTTAGATGACACGAATATGCCATAAACCATAAGAATAATACTTAAGATCAATCATCTAACCGAGTGGGAATGGGTAAGCTATATGGGAGTTTACCCATATAGGCCCACCCCACACCTCAATTAGTGAGATAACTTGCGCTCCGTGCGAAGGTGTGGTAACCTAACTTCTTAAGAAAGAGGTAATTAACTCTTTAAACCTTAGAAGGGATTGTGTACCTTTACTTGAGAAGAGATGGGCCGGGCCTCTAACTGGGAGGAGAAATCGCTTGTTCAATGTGTATCTCGAGTATGTCCCCATGTAAATGTGTCAATACCTCATAAGATAGAAACACGTTAAAAACGGGACGCCAACTAAGGTTGACGTCTCTCCACAAAGCGTGTATTAGCGACATCTTAACTTGTAAATAATAAAAAAGATGCATAGGAGAAAAGAAAGGTTGTAAAGAATTAAAAGACGATTCATACCCGGAAAGCATGAGTTCATGCTGGAAATCATATTTAAATGTAATACCTTTCGAGGATGAATGGCGTTCCAACTTCGCGGTATCATTTGGGCCATCCAAGGCTGCAAGACGATATGCTCCTTTTCTCTGGCTTCAGTGTATCTATTAAGTAGGGTCCCTCCCATTTCCTCGGGGCTAGCTTGCCTCGCATCAGCCTCCTGGTATTTTGGAATGCCTTTCGTAGGACTCAAGTCTCCTACTTGGAAACCTTCTCTAACCCTTACGTTTCTTTATTGTAAGCATCGTGGGCTACCCTTGGCCGATATTTACCGCCACGCGAACTTTGGCCATGTCCCTTGTGTGCTCGTCCACGTTAAGCGCATCCGTGCCACGTATCAAGATGTCTTTATTATGTTCGTATGTCAAGCAAGCCGTATCTTGCCGTCGGGTCACAAGGACTTTCGGGCCGGAATGGCCAATGTATTCGGGCTTCCAAATACAAGTTGAATAAGGGGGTTCGACTTGAAGAGCATTCTTAGATGTCGTCCTGTACTGCCCCATAGGACCATTGGTAACTCTCTTCTCGCCCAACGCCCTTTCTCTTCTGGTTTAGTCTCTTTTTAAGTTGCTGATTATTATTTTGTTGCATAGACTCGCCCCGTCCATTGGCTCGAGGGTGAACAGCGAAGATGTCACCATCTTAACACCCCAAGATGTCAAGAAATCTTGGGTCCTCTCAGCCATTGATGAATTGAGAGCCGTTGTCACAAATTATCTCCTCGATGGAATTCCGAATCGTCCGAATATGTTCCTTTTGATAAAAAGATATCACTTCTTTTTGTCACTAACTTGCACATACGCCTCACCTTCTACCCATTTGTGGGGAAAAGTAGTCTCGTCATGGCCAAAAGAAATACTTCCGTCCCCGGCGCTACTGTGGGAAGTTTTTCCTCACTATGTCCATTCCCCAAACCATAAAAGGCCACAGACAGGATAGATGTAGCGCTTCAAATTGGCCGGGTGTAGGATGTCCCCACTGCCGTTGACATGTGAATCACATTTCTTCGCGTAGTCAATCTGCATCTTTTCCTCATTTGTAGGCCAGTAAATAGCCCATTCTAAGAGCTTTAAGATGTAAAACTTCGCCCGGTAGAGTGATTTCCACAATCTCCTTCGTGCAAAAATGCCTCCTTGAGAACCTCGATGGGCTCTATCTCGCCTCTAGACATCTTAAGTAGTGACCTCGCAAAGCAGATTTTCTAAACAAGAGATTATCAATAAGTACATATTTAGATACTCTTACCCCGAAGGCTCCTGCATTTTTCTCCTCGATCGGGATCGTATCATCTAAGAGATATTTGATAATAGAGCTGCCCAAGAGGTTGGCCGCAGAGAGGCAAGTATGTCGGCATCCAGGGCGAACATCTCAAGATGGTCAATTGCCGGGATGTCAACATGTATGATCGGGATACCGGTTTGTGAGAAGCTAAGGCCGAACCCAAGTTTGCCGAGAGCATCTCGCTTGAGAATTTTCTTCCCGTGGGATTTGTTCCAAGGAAAATGTTTTGAATTTGGCCGAAATAATTTTTACAATTTCCAAATATGTTGTCATCTTAGCGTTTTTCGCGACGTAGGACCCGTTGTACCGATTAACAATTAGTAATGAATCCATGAACACCCGATATGCTTGACATCTAAGTCTTGGGCTGCAGCTTAAACCCGCAATTAGAGCCTCATACTCCGCTTCACTGTTGGTAGCCTTGAAACCGCAACCGATAGATTGTGGTATTACGTCCCCTTAGCGATTTTAGTACAACTCCAAGACCTGTACTTCATGTTGGAAGCACCGTCCGTGTAAAGAGTCCAAATTTTTAGGATGTCATCATCTTGAAGTTGTTGCACTTCCAATTCCACCTCTTTTGTAGGGTTGATCGAAATCGACTACAAAATCGCCAGGGCTCGGGATTTTATCGCAGCTTCTGGGCTCGTACTTGATGTCGTATGTGCTTAATTGTACAGACCATTTTTCCATTCGTCCTGACATCTCTGGTTTTCTCATGACATTCTTAATAGGATAGTTAGTGCGTACAATAATAATATGTGTTTCAAAATAGTGCCTTAACTTAATAGAAGCAGTTATCAAAGCTAAAATTAATTTTCGTAAATGAGAATACCTGGTCTCAAAGATCTAAGAGTGTCTTACTTATATAGTAGATGGGTTGGCCGATTACCATCTCGTTCTGTCACCAAGATCGCGCATACTGCCTTCTGACACCGCTAGTAGATGTAAAGATGTTCTTCCATCCGAGGTTTCGGCCAATAAGCGGAGGTGTCGACAGGTAAGTTTTGAGCTCCTGAAAGCTTCTTCATGTTGTTCCTCCCATTGGAACTTCTTGTTCTTTCTTAAGATGTCGTAGAAAGGTTTGCATCGATTCGAGGATTTGGAAATGAATCTAGAGAGCGCGGCAATTTTTCCCGTCAATCTTTGGACGTCCTTGACAGATTGAGGTGACGACAGGTCGAGAATAGCGCGTATTTGTTCTGTGGCGGCTTCAATGCCTCTTTTAGTAACCATATAACCTGTAAACTTGCCGGCCTTCATTCCGAAGTTGCATTTCAGCTGGATTAAGTTTCATATTGAAACAATCCAAGATGTCAAAAGCTTGAGAGAGGTTGCTTATGTGATCCTCGGCCTTCTTGGATTTTACTACCATGTCGTCGATGTATACCTCCATTGTGTCCCCAATCTGATCCTTAAACATCTTGTTGACGAGCCTTTGATACGTTGCACCGCATTTTTTAGTCCAAAAGGCATGGCAATATAACAATAAATACCTGCGGGGGTTATGAAGGCAGTGTCCTCTGGTCGAGATGGTTCCATCCTGAATTTGTTGAAACTCCCGAGGACGCGTCCATGAAAGTGAGGAGTTCGTGGACCAAGTGGCATCAACTAATGAATCTATGTGCCAAGCAAAGAGGAAAGGATCTTTTGGGCGTGCTTTATTTAAGTCGGTGAAGTCGACGCAAACTCGCCATTTCCCGTTTCTCTTCTCTACCACAACCACATTCGCCAACCATCTTGGATAATCGACCTCCCGTATCATGTTGGCTTTGAGTAAGCGCTCTACCTCCTCCTTGATGATCTGATTTCTGGTTTCTGCAAACTTTCTACGTTTCTGGTGCACTGGTTTAAAGCTAGGATCTATGTTAAGTTTGTGAGTGATGACATCTTTGCTAATGCCTGTCATGTCATCATGTTTCCAAGCGAAACTCTTTATTCTGCTTCTTAATAGGTTCACAAGCTTCTCTTCTATATCTGACGGGATGTCAGTGCCAATAAGTACTCTGATGTCCGGGTTGGAAGGATCTAACAATACTTCTTTCACATCATCCTCCCTAGCTTCCAGGACTTCGCGTACTTTCCTCGGTAATTGCTATGCTTGTTTTGGAGATGTAGACGCCTTCATTGAAGTTTTGTAACATTCCTTGGCCACCTGTTGATCACTGTAAATCTTAGCGACACCCCAAGGTGTTGGAAACTTCACACACTGATGGTAAGTGGAGGGTACGGCCTTCATTCCGTGAATCCACGGTCTTCCAAGAATGACATTGTAAGATGTTGCGCAATCAATTACGCAGAACCGCTCCATGGTGTTGAGGCCCTTTGAGTATATTGGAAGCTTTATCTCCCCCACCGTTTCTTTGACTTCACCACTGAAGCCTACCAACACTGAAGACTTTTTGACAATCTCCGATTCAGGGATGTTCATTTCCTTAAGGGTACCCAACATAATAAGATTGACTCGAGCTGCCCCCATCTACCAGAATACGTCGTATTGTACGGTTGGCGATCTGCAAGGAAAATAACCAGACCGTCATGATGGGGTTCCAAGTTATCACGATCACTTTCATCAAAGGTAATTGGATCCGGCAAGGTGTCGACATCTTGGGCTGTCTCTCTGGCTTTTCCTCTTTTGACTCCTTAGCGTGTCGTTTTGCGGCAGAACAGGATGTTCCACATATTTCTGAGCCTCCACTGATGAAGTTGAGCACCTTTGTTGATCTTTGGGGGAGAAACTGGCCTTTCGCTTCGTGAGGAGCTTCTGCATTTTCAGCCTTCTTCTTTCTCGGATCCCAGCAACTCCTTAAGATGTCCTTTCGAGAGTAAGTAACCTCCGATCTCCTTTCTTAACGCGATGCGGTCTTGAGTAACGTGTCCAAAGTCTTCATGGTAAGCGCACCATTTTGATTTGTCACGCCATCCCGTGGTTTTGTCCGTTTTCTTTGGCCATCTGGCTTTGTCTCCTAGGTTGCCCATTGCACAAAGTACACCTTGAAATGTCCTTGAGAAAAACAATAATCGAAATGTTAGGCACATTATCACTATCTTGCATCCTCACCGTCTACCGAATTAATTTTGCTAGTGTCAATTCTCGGATAAGGATTGGGACGGTTGTTCTGCGATGGGACGATTCGGTCTTTCTGTCGGGATGGTCGTATGTCGACGTCTTGGATGACGACTTCGATCTTCGCAGCCTCATCTTCCTCCAGTCTTATGAACCTTAATGCTCGCTCCGACTTCTTCTAGCCGCTTACAAGCGAGTCATTACCAAATATTGATAATACTGCCTCTGAATCTTTCTTCAACCCCATTTTGAATGCTTCTGCTTCATGGTGTTACATATCAAGATTGGGAATTTCTAACACCTCCTTATTGAACCGATGGACATAATCCTTGAGTCTCATTGAGGCTGTGGGTCACATTGTAGAGATCACTTGCATCAACTTTTTCAAATTGTCATTGCATGAGAATTGGTTATAGAACATGTTGATGAGCTGGGCGTATGAACCAATTGAACTCTCAGGGGTTGCCTAATCAGCCATTTGAGAGCTGGTCCGGACAAGGTGGATTCAAATCCCTGCATAGCGAGGCCTCCGTGCGAGCGGGATATGGATTATGTCCATCTTTTCTTGATAGTGTGCAACATGCTCCTCAGGTCCGTGGTGCCATCGTATAACTTCATAGATGGTACGAAACGCTTCGGGATGTCGACATTTGCAATTGCTGGGACAAACCGGGATTGATTGTAGCAGTTTTGGGTTACTGGTTGAATTGGAGGAGTTACACCTGGCACGTTCATTATCAGTTCTCTGAGATCCTGCATCTGTTTAGCTAGTGGGTTTCTGCAAAAGGGTCGGCCATAGGAATACGATTGAAATTATTATTATTGAAAAGATTATTTAGCAAACCAGAATCGCCCGTAGTAGTCGTGACAGTAGTGTTGTCTATAAATGGAATGAATGGGGTGAATCCTGCTTGGAAGATGGCGTCGATGGGGTGTCCCCGGTAAAGATGTCGACATCATTAAAGATGTCGGCGGATGAGTTTGAGGAGGATCGCCCATTGGAATGAATTCACTCTGAAATGTAGATCCTCCGGTGTTGTCAAAGTTGAGGACCTCGCACGCAGTGGTGATATGTTTCTCAAGCCGAGATGCGATATGTGTCCTGATCTTTCTACATCTAATCATGGAATTGGTCAACACCTTCGAATTGTTGTCTTCTTGGTCCAACCTTTGATTCAACCTGGTTAGGATACTCACAGGATGTCGGCATCTGCATTGGAAGAGGTTGCCCCCTTTTGTGGAGTCTTCGTAGGTTGAGTTGGGCCGAGACCCGCTCCGAGGAGGTGGTGGTAACAAGCTGGTTCTACCTCCTGATGTGGAACAACGGCGGGACCTTTCCGGCGGTGGACACATTGGAGGGTGCAGACATAGTGAATTTGGTTAGGAAATGTTTCAAATAACCGATAAACCACGAGGCCCCCTACACGCCCAAATTGTTTTGGTAGAAAAAACAATAAAGTAGAATCTTAACTAGGTTTAGTGTGTGGATTGAATAATAAGGAGTGGAACTATGGAATTCGATTATATGGAACAAAAAGAATGTAAAAGAGATAATGACAACACGATTTGTTAACGAGGAAAACCTTGGAGGTGATAACCTCTTTGGAAAAAAACCCAGGAGTTAGGTCTCCAACCTTAAAGGTTCCACTATAATAATCACGGTTACAACTTTGGAAGATAATGGGAGAGGATTACAAGAGCTTGTGTAAAGTGTGCGTATGTTACGATGAATGTGTTTTTCCGTCTCCATTTCCCCTTAAATACAAGTAGATATGAAAGAGTCAATATGGTTCCTATAATCTCGGCATTTTGGTTTATCAACTTCAACCTCCGCGAGACCGTCGCCCTAGCCGCTCGAAGGTCCGCTGAACGTGCTTGGAGATTGTTCCGCATTCCTCTCTTAATTGCGAAAAATAAGAATAAGAATATTAGGAAATATTGAACAAATAAATATTAAAACAATACTTACAGTGTAATGACATCTCGATATGCAGGATCAATTGAAGATGTCGCCATGTTGGAAAATGCCCACAACACCGCGGTTTGAACCAAACCACTATCACTCCTATAGGAAATATATACTTCTCCGTCCTAGTCTATATAATTCAAACTCAAAAAGAAAATTTGTCAAATTTTTTTGCACTTTGGTTAAGAATTTACAAAAATGATTATTTAAATGAAAAATTTTAAATTATTTTTTAAAGTATTTTTAATAGAGAAATTTTTTGCTGACTTTGAACTATCAATCGAGGCGGAGGGTGTAATATACAATTATTTATTCTCTCGCTACGCATGTGCCATCAACACAGAAATGTAGAACGACCAAAGTGGCCTTGGCCCAGTGGTATGTTGGTGACTTCCCGAAGGGCAGGTCACCGGTTCGATTCCCCTCAAGGGGAATTTCTATGGTAATTCTACGCTTGGGTTTCCAGGGGTCCTTTGGAGCTCCCCATCTGTGTTAAAGAAGCCGGCATTGCTGGGCTTGTATCCTCATGTGGGGGTTCGAATCTTGGCAGGCAGTGAGCAGCCAATTGGTGTTGTAAGAGTGATGTAATTGCTGGCAAGCAGGCTGGAGCGGCAGGTGGTGATGTAAGAGTGATGTAAATGCCTTGTAGGAGGGGCTCCGGGGCTCTGGAGTATACGGGGTCGCTACCCCTGGATGCGTACTGACATCCGTGATTTACCTCCGGGCCATGCATCGGGAGACCGTCGCAGTGGTCAGATTAGTCCCGCGTGGACGCAGGTATCCAATAAAAAAAAAAAAAAATAAAAAAAAAAATAAAAAAAAAAAAATAAAAAAAAATGTAGAACGTTGAAGAATATACTACCAAGTGTAGCCCACATATATTTTGACTTTGGGAGGAACATCTTTTTCAAGACAGGTTGGTAAAAGGTTAGTGTCGTTTGTCATTAAATATACATAGATGCCTCAACCCCACTGGACTTCTCTCTATCTAAAAACATAGAAATCTTTGGCCATGGCCATGGCCAACTGCAACCTCAAAGACCATGGCCAAATTGGTACTAACCTACCCCAAGTGGCTGTTGTTATGGTACCCTTTATAGCACAAGGCCATCTCAACCCGCTGCTCCACCTCTCCCGCCTCATCTCCGCCTATGGTATACCCATCCACTTCATCACCACCACCACTCATGGCCGCCAAGCCAAACTCCGCATCCATGGTTGGGACCCACACTCTGATCCTACCTTCCATTTCCATCATGTCCCAACCCCCAGTTTTTCATCTCCACCACCAGATCCTAACGCCCCCACCAAATTCCCCTCTCATCTCCAACCATCCTTTGATGCAACATTTCATCTCCGTCAGCCCGTTGCCCAACTCCTACGTGCAATCTCCTTGTCAGCCAAGAAAATTGTTCTCATTCATGACTCGTTAATGACGTACGTTGTTCAAGACGTTGTTACTTTACAAAATTCTGAGTCCTATGTTTTTCGTGCCTTGTCCGCTTTCTTTCTCTTCTGGTTGAATTGGGAAAGACTTGGAAGACCATTCAACATCGAACCCGGAATCCAAGCCCACACCCCAAATTTACAAGGATGTATTAGCCCCGAATTCAGGGAGTTTCTAAAGATTCAAGCGTCTTACAAGAATTTCCATTCTGGGATTTTATTGGATTCATCCCGTGTGATTGAAGGGAGATACGTTGATTTATTCGATAGAGAAGAGATTACGGGTAAACCCAAAGTTTGGGGTATCGGGCCATTTAATCCGGTTCAAGTACCCGATACAAATAATACCCGCCATAGATGCTTGGAGTGGCTTGACAAGCAAGAAGCAAACTCAGTGATTTATGTATCGTTTGGCACGACAACTAGTATGTCAAAAGAAGAGATTCATGAACTCGCGATTGGGTTAGAAGAAAGCGAACAAAAATTTCTTTGGGTTTTAAGAGATGCCGATAGAGGAGATGTTCTTGGCGAAGATCTGAGAGTTGAGTTATCAGAAGGGTATGAAGAGAGAGTGAAAGGGAAGGGCATAGTAGTCAGAGATTGGGCGCCCCAGATAGAGATTTTGGGGCACCCATCAACGGGTGGGTTTATGAGTCATTGCGGATGGAATTCAAGCATGGAAAGTTTAACTGCAGGTGTGCCCATGGCGACATGGCCTATGCATTCGGACCAACCAGGAAATGCTGTGCTAATAACACAAGTTCTGAAAGTTGGTTTAGTTCTGAAAGATCGGAATGAGCTGATTTCATCTTCATCAATTGGAAATGTTGTTAGAAGATTGATGAGTTCGCTTGACGGAGAGGTGATGAGGAAGAGGGCGAAGGAATTAAGAGAGTCTATCAAGAAATCGGTTGCAAAAGGAGGGGAAACTCGGGTGGAATTCGATTCTTTCATAGCTCACATCACGAGGTAATGAGCTGATGAGCAAGATAAGATATTGGGAGGGAAGACTACTGTTTTATTACTGCAGATTACCGTTTGTTGTTGAGTCAATGGTTTCTAGGATCACATATTTCATCAGTTTCACTTTATACTAACACTTGAAGGTTAACATGCCCGGTTGGACCGGACCTCAGGTTCACGGTCGAAAATCGCTGGTCCACGATTCGATGAAAAGGCCGATCGGAACCGGACCGCCGACTTACGGTTCACGGTTTCGGTTCCCGATTAGCCGATTTTAGACCTTTTTTTTTTTAACAAAGGATTTTTTGAATTTTTTTCTATTTATTTTTATGTGAGAAAAAATAAAATAAATTGAAATGTTATTGTTAGGACCTAACTATGTGCCAACATTGTTAAGTGATTTTGACAAAGGAACATATCTAAAATATGATTTATAACAAAAGACCTCAGACAATAAAGTACCATCAGACATCAATGATCAAGATCATCTCCATAAACCTCAACCTAATCACCACTGGACCAATGTTTCTAATCAAGAAATGCATTTCTTATCATTACTCAAGTGAAATAATCTAGCCAGATTCATCTATCTAGATTATTATCAAAGACCTCTTGATCTGACAGTATCAAACAACATTAGAGAACAATTAAATAATCATGTGTTATTCCATTACATTCATCCGCAAAGAGATCATTCATAACACTAGATACAAACCATGTCCTCTACTCAAATCTAGATCTAATAGTGAAGACTGCTTGATCCAACAGCTAAGACTCAACAACAGAAATTCATCATCCTGACAGCGAAGATCTTCAGTGCCAACAACAGTGTACAAATCCATTGATGACAAGGATGTGCTACCTTTAATCCTCTCAACAACATTGCCATGTCATCTCTTCTAGAAGATCTTCTGAACTTGGGTTGCAAAATCCAACCGTTATATATCCAGTCAAAGCTACACTAAATACAGCATTGTTCCAATCACACCATTTACTGCATTGTCTCCTCCAGCGGCTCTTTCACAAGTCTATAAAAGGAAGACTCACTGACTGGATTTCTCACCCCTTTTACATACAACCTTTTACAACCCTTCTCAAACCCTTGCATACCTGCAAACCTGTGAATCAACACCAAACATTCTTAGTCACAAACTGCAGACACTTGAGAGCGTACTTCAAGTGTATAATTTAACTTGTAATCACTTAAGACTGTACTTTAAGTGTATACTCTGTATTTGCTTAGTAAGAAGCAAATCTCTAATTGACCGTACTAATTAGGAAGGGGGAGTTCAAGGAACTTGCCTTCTCAATCATTGTAATTCTTAAAGCGACCTAAATTATAGTTGATTGAGCTCACTTGTCAAGATTGACAGTGGGGGTGGACGTAGGAGGAGTGAACTCTGAACCACCTTAAAATTCTTGTGTCTTCTGGTATCTATCACACACAAACACACACACACCTTCACACTTACACCAAACACCTTGTCTTTACATTATTTCACTTTATTTATTCCGCTGGACATTATATTCTTGTTATTTAATCAGTTAATATCTGAACCACCTTGTCTTTAAATTAGAAAACTATATCAAAGTAATATTGTTAATGCACTATTAGTGTTTGACATCACAATATAAAGTAATTGTTAATGCAATGACACCCTTCATTAAAATTCTAAAGCTCATACTAAGCAGCAAAAGTGATTTATAAGTAATGAGTGTTCACAAAATTCACAGTGATTGTAACACATAATGAAACATAATAGGTTTAACGGCCTCGAACCGGTTTTATATACAACGGTTTGACTCGCTTCGGTTTGGTTTGGTTTGGATGGTGGTAGACGGCAAGCTGAACCAAACCGTGTGTTTTGTTAATTTTTCAAAACGAGCTAAATCACTCATACTAAAAGCCGAACCAAACAACGTGATTTGATTCGGTTCGATTTCAAACCGCGGTTTGAATCAAACCACCGTCACCCCTATAGGAAAATATATACTTTCTCTGTCCTAGTCTGTAGTTCAAACTCAAAAGAAAATTTGTCAATTTTCTTGCACTTTGATTAAGAATTTACAAAAAAATTGATTATTTAAATGAACAATTTTAAATTATTTTAAAAGTATTTCTAATAGAGAAATGTTCGTTTGACTTTGAACTATCGATAGAGGCGGAGGGTGTAATATACAAGTATTTATTCTCTCGCTACGCATGTGCCGTCAACACAGAAATGTAGAACGCACCTAATGGGCCTTGGCCTTGTGGTATCATGGTGGCTTTTCGAAGGGGAGGTCACCGGTTCGAGTCCCCCTAAGGGGATTTTTTGGGATTTAATTCCTACTTTGGTTTCATGGTCCTTAGGAGCTAGGCACATCCGCCAGTGCGATTAAGCAGGCATTGGCTTGTATCCTCAGTGTGGGGAGTTCGAATCTTTGCAGGAGCAGCTGGACCAGCCAATTAGTGTTGTAAGAGTGATGTAAATGCCTCTTTGGCAGGAGCAGCTGGAGCAGTCAATTAGTGATGTAAATGCCTTGTAGGAGGGCTCCCTTGGGGTTCTGGAGTATAAGGGGTGCTGCCACCATTGCTGCATAAGGCACATCCCGCGATTTACTCCGCAGTTAGCGAGGGCCAGATCTTGGTGGTCGGATTAGTCACAAGTTGGAAACCAGATAACAAAAAAAATAAAAAAAAAAAAATGTAGAACGCATTAAAGAATATACTACCAACCAAGTGCAGCCCACATATTTTGACTTTGGGAGAGGAACATCTTTTTCAAGACTGGTTGGTAATTGTTAGTGTCATTTGTCATTACACTAGTAAAAGTTCGAGGACACGATTTTTTTTTTTAGTGGCAAAATAAAAAAGAAACAACTTAATGAAGGCAAAATGAGAAATTTGACAATTGACAATATTCATAGTACTGTTCACTAAGGTGGACAACTACCATTTATACTATAGATATACATAGATGCCTCAACCCGACTGGACTTCTCTCTATCAAAACACATAGCAATCTATGGCCATGGCCAACTGCAACCTCAAAGACCATGGCCAAATACCCCAAGTGGCTGTGGTTATGGTACCCTTTATAGCACAAGGCCATCTCAACTAGCTTCTCCACCTCTCCCGCCTCATCTCCTCCTACGGTATACCCATCCACTTCATCACCACCACCGCTCACGGCCGCCAAGCCAAACTCCGCATCCATGGTTGGGACCCACACTCTGTTTCGACCTTCCATTTCCATCAAGTCCCAACCCCCAGTTTTTCATCTCCACCACCAGATCCTAACGCCCCCACCAAATTCCCCTCTCATCTCCAACCATCCTTTGATGCAACTTTTCATCTCCGTCAGCCTGTTGCCCAACTCCTACGTGCAATCTCCTTGTCAGCCAAGAAAATTGTTCTCATTCATGACTCGTTAATGACGTACGTTGTTCAAGACGCTGTTACTTTACAAAATTCTGAGTCCTATGTTTTTCGTGCCTTGTCCGCTTTCTTTCTCTTCTGGTTGAATTGGGAAAGACTTGGAAGACCATTCAACATCGAACCCGGAATCCAAGCCCACACCCCAAATTTACAAGGATGTATTAGCCCCGAATTCGTGGAGTTTCTGAAGATTCAAGCGTCTTACCAGAATTTCCATTCTGGGATTTTATTGGATTCATCCCGTGTGATTGAAGGGATACGTTGATTTATTCGATAGAGAAGAGATTACGGGTAAACCCAAAGTTTGGGGTATCGGGCCATTTAATCCGGTTCAAGTACCCGATACAAATAATACCCGCCATAGATGCTTGGAGTGGCTTGACAAGCAAGAAGCAAACTCAGTGATTTATGTTTCATTTGGCACGTCTACTAGTATGTCAAAAGAAGAGATTCATGAACTCGCGATTGGGTTAGAAGAAAGCGAACAAAAATTTCTTTGGGTTTTAAGAGATGCCGATAGAGGAGATGTGCTTGGCGAAGATCTGAGAGTTGAGTTATCAGCAGAGTATGAAGAGAGATTGAAAGGGAAGGGCATAGTAGTCAGAGATTGGGCGCCCCAAATAGAGATTTTGGGGCACCCATCAACGGGTGGGTTTATGAGTCATTGCGGATGGAATTCATGCATGGAACGTTTAACTGCAGGTGTGCCCATGGCGACATGGCCTATGCATACGGACCAACCAGGAAATGATGTGCTAATAACACAAGTTCTGAAAGTTGGTTTAGTTGTGAAGAATTGGGGTGATCGGAATGAGCTGATTTCATCTTCATCAATTGGAAATGTTGTTAGAAGATTGATGAGTTCGCTTGACGGAGAGGTGATGAGGAAGAGGGCGAAGGAATTAAGTGAGTCTATCAAGAAATCGGTTGCAAAAGGAGGGGAAACTCGGGTGGAATTCGATTCTTTCATAGCTCACATCACAAGGTAATGAGCTGATTTCATATACATCAAAATAAATGTCGCAAGAGCAAGATAAGATATTGGGAGGGAATTAAGACTACTGTTTTATTACTGCAGATTACCGTTTGTTGTTGAGTCAATTGTTTCTAGGATCACATATTTCATCAGTTTCACTTTATACTAACACTTGAAGGTTAACATGCCCGGTTGGACCGGACCTCATGTTCACGGTCGAAAATCGCCGATCCACTATTCGATGAAAAGGCCGATCGGAACCGGACCGCCGACTTACGGTTCACGGTTCCGGTTCCCGATTTGCCGATTTTAGACCTTTTTTTTTTTTAACAAAGGATATTTTGAATTTTTTTCTAGTTTTTTTTATGTGAGAAAAAATAAAATAAATTGAAATGTTATTGTTAAGACCTGACTATGTCCCAACATAATTAAGTGTGGTTTTGACAAAGGAACATATCTAAAATATGATTTATAACAAAAGACCTCTGACAATAAAGTACTGTCCGACAGCAATGATCAAGATCATCTCCATAAACCTTAACCTGATCACCACTGAACCAATGTTTCTAATCAAGAAATGCATCTCTTATCATTACTCAAGTGAAATAATCTAGCCAGATTCATCTACCTAGATTATTATCAAAGACCTCTTGATCTGACAGTAATGATCAAACATCATTAGAGAACAATCAAATAATCATGTGTTATTCCATTACATTCATCCTCAAAGAGATCATTCATAACACTAGATACAAACCATGTCCTCTACTCAAATCTAGATCTAATAGTGAAGACTGCTTGATCCAACAGCAGAGATTCATTAACCTGACAGTGAAGATCTTCAGTGCCAATAGCAGTGTACAAATCCATTGATGACAAGGATGTGCTACCTTTAATCCCCTCAACAACATTGCCATGTCATCTCTTCTAGAAGATCTTCTGAACTTGGGTTGCAAAATCCAACCATTATATATCCAGTCAAAGCTGCACTAAATACAACACTGTTCCAACTAAACCATTTACTGCATTGTCTCCTCCAACGGCTCTTTCACAAGTCTATAAAAGGAAGACTCACTGACTGGATTTCTCACCCCTTTTACATACAACCTTTTACAACCCTTCTCAAACCCTTGCATACGTGTAAACTTGTGAATCAACACCAAACATTCTTATGTTAGAACATGGATTAAATAATATGTGTTACTGAATTCCATATATTATAGTCATTTAATAATGTTAAAGTATAGAAAAAAATATGTAGAATACCATTAGGTGAAAGTAACATTAAATGATGGGCATAATGGTAACTTATCACCACCAACTTTGTGAAAGGGTGTAGTCTCTAAATGAAGTGCCCCTTCTCTTATTATATAAAGGCCATCCAACAGTCATTAGAGACACTTGTTGCATTGATAAAATTTAGTCATAAAACTATCTTCATCCATTGAGAAGATCAAGTGTGGACACTATCATTTAGAAGTACTTTCTTCCCTACTCTCTCCTTCATTCAAGAGCAAGTATCAAGAACATAATCATGGATTCTTCAGGTACACGCTTCCGTCTTCATCTTCTTTTCCTTCTTAATCTAGTTATGAGTCGGCTTAGGGTTTAATGGATCGTTTATGTTCCAACAATTGGTATCAGAGCCTACTCATATTCTAGATCAAATTTGAGTATTATGAAAAACCTTTATGTTTTATTATGATTTTGATTCTTCAGATTCCATGTTTATCATGTGTTCTTGAATCATTTTCATACTTTAATTCCGATTCTAGAGTATGGTATTAAAACTTAATTATAAAATTTTGATTTTACTCAATAGACTTTCAATTCTTAAAATAAGATTATCCTAATTTTGAACATAGCCACCATCATTGGATGTGTTGTGAGTTTGTTCAAATGCATAGCCACGCATTTAAAAATGTGTTGTGAGTATGCGGATCTACTTTCTTTGATTGAATAATGATTCACCATTAAGTTAAGAATTGTTAGTAAAAATCTGGAAAATTTGACTTTCAGGGTCTGCTCGGCCGAGCACCTCCCTTGATTCGACCGAGCACCTCATTTGTATCAGCACAACGTTTGAAAAATTTTGAAAAGGCGCCATCCAACGGTCATGGTGCTCGGCCGAGCACCTTAAAGACTCGGCCGAGCGTGAGGGATAAGAAAGGGGTGTTCTCTGGAGTGTTTTGCTCGGCCGAGCACTTTCCTTGACTTGGCCGAGCACCACTTGATTTTGGCCAGTTTTTCCAAATTTTCAATCTTTTGCTATTTTGATCGATTTTCATTCATTTTTTTGAGTAAAGTACACATTAATTTGTGTCCAAAATTTTGTGATAATTTGTTAGTAAATTATAGTATCTGGACACCAGTCGCGCTTCGGCGGTTCTTATAGTTATCAAACTTTAAAGAATGGACGGGTAGAACAAAAGGATTACAATCTTTTAATAATAAATTTCACTTTTTCCTCATAAATTACCTTAAGGCCTTATGTTTCCGATTAAATATATCCTTAACATTTTGGACAAAATTAACATGCTTGTTTTCCAAAGTAGACCTTGTTGATTAAATTCAAACTTGTTAAAAGATGAAGGTAAATATTGATATGTGATAACATGCTTGTTTCCCAAAGGAGACCTTGTTGTTGACTAAGTATTTGCATTCATGGGTAATAATTGAATTAAATTTTAGGTCATTTTAAATACTTTGAACCATCCCAAAGGAAGGCGGGTGTTTAAAGTGAATTATTTATATTCTTTATTACCGGGTAACAAGTACCTTAAACTTTAGGTTAATTTTTATACTTGAACCGGCCCAAAAGAAGGCAAGTATTTAAAGTGTATTATTTGAGCTATTTGTTTATCCTAAGATAAATTAAATTATGAGTCAATTCGCAATCCAAAGATTAGTCTTGATGTCATATTGATTGTCTTTTATTTTGATGGAATTCATTTAACATAATTAATCATTGTGTGAATTCTTATATATGTTTTATTTCATTCTTGTTCTTTGCTTCAGATTTGATAAGTGCTTCATTTGTTACTACTGCCATAAACTCTATACCTTTGCTTACTGGGACTAATTTTAAAACATGGAAAAACAAGATTATAATGGTCTTAGGATGTTTAGACCTTGATCTCGCATTAAGAGAATAAGCTCCCGCCCCTCTAACTGACAAGAGCACTGTGGAAGACCGCTCAAGTCTAGAGAGGTGGAAGCGTTCTGATCGCGTAAGCCTAAGCATAATGAAAAACGCAGTTCCGGAGACATTTCTAAATAGTGTCTCCGAGGACGTGGGAGCTAAAGGTTTCTTGGATGCCCTAGAAGAACGCTTTGCTAAAAGCGAAAAGTCGGAAACAAGTGCTGCCTTAAGGAAGCTTGTTTCCATGAGGTACAAGGGCACCAGAAGCTTAAGGGAATATATAATGGAGATGTTTCACCTATCTTCTAAATTAAAGGCACTCAAGTTGGACCTTTCGGAAGACTTGCTTGTGCATTTGGCTTTAATTTCTCTTCCTCATCAATTTGGTCATTTTGAAATGACCTATAACTGTCAAAAGGACAAGTGGAATATCAATGAGTTAATTTCACATGTGACAGAGGAAGAGGATAGATTGAAACAAACTAAACCCGAAAGTGCTCATTATGCATCTACCTCTTCTCGTGGGACAAAGAGAAAAGGTAAGAAGATAGCGGTTCCAACAAAGAAGCCTAAGGGATCATCAAATAATCAAAAGGTGAAGAAATGCTTCTTTTGCAAGGACCTTACTCACATGAAGAACGACTGCCCTAAATATCGCTAATGGCGAATTAAGAAAGGTATGTCATTTAGCTTTGTTTATACTGAGGCAAATTTAGTTTCAATTCCTTCGTATACATGGTGGTTAGATTCTGGTGCAACTACTCACATAAGTTCATGTATGCAGGGTTGCCTGAACTACCGAACGCCCAATGAAGATGAAAGGTATATCTACATGGGAGCTGGAAAACCGGTAGAGGTGGAGGGCATAGGGACTTTTAGATTATCTCTTAGTACCGGATATTTTTTAGTTTTGAATAATGTATTTATTATACCGTCTTTTAGACGGAATTTGATTTCTATCACTACCTTAGATCGGGAAGGTTATTCCTGTATCTTTGGTAACAATAAATGCAATTTGTTTTTCAATTCAAAGCTATTTGGTACTAGTTCTTTATCATATATTGATAATCTATATTTACTTGACACAGTCAATTCATTAAATGAGTCCCATAATAATGAAACTAACTCTAGAGGCATAAAACGAAAGTTTTCAAGTAAAAATTCTTATACCTTGTGGCATAGGCATTTGGGTCATATCTCTAAAAGAAGAATTGACAAGCTTGTGTCCGAGGGAATATTACAAAAGCTTGATACTCCGGAAAATAACTTTTGTATTGAATGCCTTAAAGGAAAATTTACAAACAGTAGCAAAAATAAAGAATCCTTGAGAGCTACAAAAGTCTTAGAACTGATTCATACGGATATATGTGGTCTGTTCTCTACCCCTTCATGGAACGGACAAACATATTTCATTACGTTCATAGATGACTTCTCACGTTATGGATACATTTACTTGCTTCATGAAAAGTCTCAATCATTGGAGGTTTTTAAGTCTTTTAAAACCGAAGTTGAAAATCAGCTTGAAAAGACTATTAAGAACGTTAGATCCGATCGTGGTGGTGAATACTATGGTCGGAATGACGGTTCGGGAGAACAATGTCCAGGTCCTTTTGCTCGCTATTTGGAAGAGTGTGAGATTGTCCCTCACTACACCATGCCGGGGACACCTAGCATGAATGGTGTGGCCGAGAGACGTAATAGAACCCTTAAGGATATGGTAAGAAGTATGATTTCTTATACTTCTTTACCTCACTCTTTATGGGGCGATGCTTTAAAAACCGCAACCTACCTACTTAATCGAGCTCCTTCAAAAGCTACTGACAAAACCCCTTATGAATTATAGACAGGCAAGAAACCGTCCCTAAATCATCTTCATGTTTGGGGTTGTCCAGCCGAAGCTAGGCCTTATAGACCTAACGAAGGAAAGTTGGACGCTAAGACCGTTAGTAGTTATTTTGTAGGATATTCTCAAAGATCTAGGGATATAAATTCTATGACTCAAAGACTAGAACTTTTTTCGATACGGGAAATGCTAGGTTTTTTGAGGATGTTGATTTTAGAGGGAAAAATTTGAATAGTGATTTTGAATTTGAAGAGTTAGAGGAGGAATCCATTTATATACCTCTTCCTATAGTTCCTATTGAAAATCAAGCACTTGTGCCTGAAATTCAACAAGAACATATAATTCAAAATAACATTAATTCTCCTATTAATGAACAACATGAAAATGTTGATGAGGAAATTCAACACCCTTAAAATCAAGAAGAATCGGTGCCCTTAAGGAGATCTAATAGAGCAAGAAAGAGTGCTATTCCGGATTATTATGATGTGTATCTTGCCGAGAATGAGGAACCATTAGGTCTAGTGGGAGATGAACCAATCACCTACCATGAAGCCATTAGTGGTCCAAATTCTCATAAGTGGATTGATGTCATAAATGAAGAGTTAAAATCCATGAATGATAATGACGTTTGGGATCTTGTCCCATTACCTAGAATGTGATACCCATTGGGTGTAAATGGATCTTTAAGACCAAAAAGGATTCACAAGGTAATGTGGAAAGACATAAGGCTCGTCTTGTCGCTAAAGGATTTACTAAAAAAGAAGGCATTGATTACAAAAAAACATTTTCACCGGTATCCTCTAAAAATGCTTTTAGGATCATTATGACATTAGTTGCACATTTTGATCTTGAGCTTCATCAAATGGATGTAAAGACAGCTTTTCTCAATGGCGACAGGAAACTATCTATATGAAGAAACCAGAAATGGTGACTGATTCGGATCAAACTAGTCAACTAGTTTGTAAACTTAAGAAATCCATTTATGAGCTTAAGCAAGCATCTCTTCAATGATACTTAAAATTTAACCAAGTTATTCTTTCATTTGGTTTTGAAATGAATCTTGGTGAAGATTGTGTGTACCATAAGTTCAGTGGGAGTAGATTTATATTTTTGGTCTTATATGTGGATGACATTTTACTTGCTAGTAATGACAAGGACCTTCTTAAGGAAACTAAGAAATTTCTCTCAAACAAATTTGAGATGAAAGATCTTGGTGAAGCTTCTTTTGTATTAGATATTACCTCTCAAATGGATACATCCAGCGGTACTGCACTGGCCCTCCTAATTTGGCCTCATATGGCAATTGAATAGGTAGGTACTCCATTGAATCAAAGAAAGAAGGCGGGAAAATCATCTCAAGCTTGCATAATGTTTCAATTATTCCCAATTCAAGCTTCTCTAACTCCTCTACTTTATATACCTTTGAGCATATATCCCTGAAAAATTGGCACAATGCATTTAGAGGTTCCCAAATATCCTTGGGCAAGAATTCACGAAAGGCTATTGGCATGAATCTCTCCATTAAAATATGGCAATCATGTGTCTTAAGCCCGGATATCTTGCCCTCTTTTGGGTTAACGCATCGAGAAATGTTTCCAGCAAACCTGTCCGGAACTTTTAGCAACTGTAACCACTCATACACTTGCTTAGTTTGTTCATTTGTCAAAGTGTACTTGGCTTTTGGAAGTATCGGAGTTTTATTGTGCCTCTCTATTGAATGTAATGCAGCTCTTATACCAAGAATTTTCAAATCTTTGCGGGATTTTAAATTATCTTTGGTTCTCCCCTTCACATTCATTACAGTATAAAAAACATTATCAAAAACGTTCTTCTCAATATGCATCAAGTCTAAGTTATGTCGAATCAAAAGCTTGCTCCAATATGGCAACCGGAAGAAAATACTTTTTTTAGTCCAATTATGCTCAACCCTAAACCCAAGAGTTTTTCCATCACTATTCTTCCCTTTTCCCAAAGTGATCGAATCAAATTTACTCACAAAAGCCAAAATTTCATCGCCACTTTGCCTTCGAGGAGCCATCTTTCGCTCTGTCTTATTGTTAAACTTTTGTTTATCTAGTCGCCATCTATGTTTAGCACTTAACCATCAACGATGACACCCAAAGTAGCATGGCTTTCTACCTTCTGTAAAGTTAAAAGCTACAATGGTGTCTAGACAACAAGGGCATGAACTCTTCCCGTGTTTACTCCACCCAGATAACATACCATATGCAGGGAAGTCACTAACAGTCCACATCAGAGCAGCCCTCAAAGTAAAGTTTCGTTTTAGTGAAATGTCATAACTTTCAACCCCAACATCCCATAATGTTTTTAACTCATCTATTAATGGCTCTAAATAGACATCAAGTTCCCTGCCAGGGCCCTTAGGTCCTGGAATGACCAAAGACATAAACATGTATTCTGGCTTCATACACATCCACGGTGGGAGATTATAGGGAACAATGAATACGGGCCATGTGGAGTGTGGCTTACTTGAGTGGCCAAATGGATTAAACCCATCCGTAGCCAAACCAAGTCTAATATTTCAAGCATCTGCAGCAAAGGAAGGATACTTTTGATCAAAATCCTTCCATGCCTCACCATCTGCTGGATACCTAAGCTCACCCTCAACATTCATACGCTTTACACCATGCCACCTCATATGTGTTGCGGTCTTTGATGACAAGTAAAGTCTTTGAAGTCTAGGAATAAGTGGGAAATAACGTAAGACCTTTCTTGGAATAGGCTTACGTTTTTCCTTTATGGTTATATCAAATATTTTGTACCTAGACTCACCACACACAGGACATTCTTTCAAGTCTTTATTATTTTTCCAAAACAAGATATAATCATTCTCGCATGCATGTATTTTCTCACAAGGAAGACCGAGACCCTTCATCATTGCCTTACACTTATAATAAGAATCAGGCAACTTGTTGTCATCCGGCAGCATTCGTTTTATAAACAAAAGTATTTGGTCAACACCTTTATTGGGTATGCCATACTCTGATTTAAAGTGTAAAATCTGACTTATAGCACTCAACGTGGTATCAGACTTGCAACCCTTCCACAATGGTTCATTTGCAGACTCAAACAAGTCATAAAACATTTTTGATTTAGCATTAGGATGCTCATTAGACGGCTCATAATTAGGACCCGCAGCTTCTGTTAACATTTCATTAACCCAATTGTCATAATTCCCCTCATCTTCACTATCAATATCCATCTCAATGTTAGATTCCCCGTGTCTACTCCATATTTTATAATCAGCAACAAATCCATTTAAAAGTAGACACATACGTACACATTCTCGTGTTTTGTAGCAACTAAAATCACATTTAGATGATGGACATCGGATCATGCCATCCTCTACACACTCGTGATGGGAAAATGCAAAGTCAAGAAAATCTTCAACCCCCTTAATAAATATAGCACGTTTGGACTTATCATTCACATTTAGATACATCCAATCTCGATGAGACATTATTCCTGAAAAATGAAGTTTAAGAACACAACAAATGTGTATCAAAATGGCAGCAACACAACAAGTATTGAGTTGTAATAGAGCCAAACAGATAATTAGTTCTGCAAAGTAATATTAAAAATATTGACGGAGATGGTGCGAAAGGTGGAAGTATTAGCCAAGGAAGTTGAAGAACTAGGAGAGACTGCTTGTTTTCAAGCTAAATAGCCAGTCAGCAAGTCCAGATGGTCATGTCATGATGCTTGCAACTAAAACCTCACAAGTCCAGATTGTAAGACCTGCCTAGGAGTAGCCCAAACTGACATGTTCAATACCTGCAACAGTGCGGCTTGGTCTATTCTCAAAGATTGTGAAATTAGGTATGAACAGTATCCATTCAAAAGATCTCCCATTAAGCATGATGATGGTGTCAATCAAAAGTGGACGGCAACCTTATCGGTTTCAATCTGAGTGTATGTCATAGGTAATCAATAATTATCTCAATCTTATTATCTTAACTGCGGGTTTAATCAGCACTAGGATAATAAAGGAGTTTATCAGATATAACCCAACCCAGATATTTCTTTCCCTTTTCTGTATAATCGTCAGTTCATCACTACAACTATAAGGTTATTAAATATTCGTGCACATATTAAAATGTGTAGATATCTGCATCAGTTATTTTAATTTCTATAGATAAGAAAGATTATTCCAAACATGATCGCTAATGTACTAACCTATGGGGTTACTGAAAGTGGATTTATCTAATTAATTGCTAATAAAATTATTCCCACAGCAAAAAATTGATCAGTTCAACAAGTAGATCAAAAGGAGGTAATTTTAATTCCAATGCATTCCTGATTATAGAAACAAGTTCGAATCACTATGAGTGAATCTATTAAGAACACATATTCCCGCTTAAATTG
This sequence comes from Adenophora triphylla var. japonica, assembly GCA_022495995.1. Taxonomy (NCBI): domain Eukaryota; kingdom Viridiplantae; phylum Streptophyta; class Magnoliopsida; order Asterales; family Campanulaceae; genus Adenophora; species Adenophora triphylla. The sequence continues at coordinate 148,087 of JAFEMH010005199.1, read as the reverse complement.
AAAAGTGAAATCGCTTAGGGTTACTTACAAACATGACCTTGAAATGGGCATTATCAAACCCAACTGTGGATTTTCAAATTTTAGCCCCAAATCCAAATCAAAATCAAAATGAGATTTTTCCATGAAAAGAAATCAGAAACTAAATTAACAGACCATTCTTCATCGTCAAATTACAAAATCGACGGAGGAGAACGACGGAGCCACCCCTGAGAGAGAGAGAGAGAGAGAGAGAGAGAGAGAGAGAGCGAGAGAGAGAGCGAGAGAGCGAGAGAGAGAGAGAGAGAAAGCGAGAGAGAGAGAGAGTCACCTGATGCCGGAGGAAGAACGACGGAGCCGGAGGAAGAATCGCCCTAGATGAATCACCCTAAAAAAACTAAAAAAGGAATCGTCGTTGCCTGATGAATCGCCCTAGTCGCTGTTGCCTGATGAATCGCCCTAGTTAGTCGCCGTTGCCTGTGAGAGGGAATAGGTAGAGGAAACGAGAGTGAGAGAAAAGAAAACAAAGGGTATTCTATAAATCAGACGTGATTCTTGAATAAAATAAAAAAAAAGTTTTTTAATTGTGTAATTGAATTTTTTAATTTATATTTTATATAACGCGATTGCAAAAGCAGTCGCCTTTAAAAAAAAATTAAAAATCCAATTTTAAAATTATTTAATTTAATATTTTTATAAAACGCGATTGCTAAAGCCATCGCCTTTGATAAAAATTAGAATTTCTCCCTCCCGCCCGGACTACCTTTTTTGGCGCTAAAGGGAAAAATATATAATGTGATGGCATCCGTGACTGCTTAGCCATCACGCTAGCCTACTGTGACTGCACTAAATGCAGTCACAAAGGCCGTCTCCTTATATACTCAAACGTGACTGCTTTTTTTGCCATCGCCAAAAGCAATCGCGAAAGACCAGTTTTCTTGTAGTGACCAAATCGCCATAGTTTGGTTCAGTTCGGTCTAAACCACGGTTTGATTTTGCGATTTAGACCGGGGTTCAAACCACATCCAAACCATGGTATAGACCACAACCCAAACAAGTCTATTATCATGTTTTTTAAATTTTCTGACTAATAAATAGAAAATACCTATAAAAGAAAAATACGATTTTAAAAGATAACAAAATAAAACATACCAGTTCATAGTTACAAATCAAGATAGTCAAATTCAAAGTACCATTCAACAAAAAATAAATTAGAAAACTATATCAAAGTAAAATTGTTAATACACTGTTAGCGTTTGACATCACAATATGAAGTAATTGTTAATGTAATGATGCCCTTCATGAAAATTCTAAAGCTCATACTAAGCAGCAAAAGTGATTTATAAGTAATTAATGTCCACAAAATTCATATTGATTGAAATACATAATGAAACATAATAAGTTTATGGTCTCGAACCGGTTTTATCTACAACGGTTTGACTCGGTTCGGTTTGGAGGTGATAGACCGCAAGCTGAACCAAACCTTGTGTTTTGTTAATTTTTCAAATCGAGCTAAACCACTCGTACCTAAAGCCGAACCACTCGTACCTAAAGCCGAACCGAACCAGGCTGGATATTGACCCGTCTTCTAAACCTATCAAGAAGACAAGAAGAATTTTTGCTAATGATAAGGAAGATGCAATCAAGGAAAAAGTACAAAAAATTGCTAAGTGCTGGAATCATCAAAGAGGCAACCTACCCTGTTTGGTTGGCCAATGTTGTGATGGTCAATAAACAAAATGGGAAGTGGCATATGTACGTAGATTTCACAGATCTTAATAAAGCCTGTCCGAAAGACAACTATCCCCTCCCTAGAATTGACAAGCTCGTAGACTCCATTGCCAGACATAGAACTCACAGCTTCCTAGACGCTTACTCAGGTTACCATCAGATAAAAATGGCCGAGGAAGACATTGAGAAGACAACATTCCAGGCAACAGGAGGAATCTATTGCTATACCATGATGCCCTTCGGGTTTAAAAACGCTGGTGCAACCAACCGTATGGTAAACAAAGTGTTCGGGGTGCAGATAGGCCGAAACATGGAAGCATACATTGATGACATGGTCATTAAGACTAGGACGGACAGTCACGCCCCAGACCTAGAAGAAATTTTTGGAAACTTAAGAGCGAATAGCATGAAGTTGAACCCGAGTAAGTGTGTATTCAGGGTGACTGTCGAAAAGTTCATAGGCTTCATGGTGTCACAAAGAGGAATCGAGGCAAATCAAGAGAAAATCAAAGCCTTGATCGACATGAAAGAGCCTACAAACATCAAGGAAGTTCAAATGCTGAATGGGAGAATAACAGCCCTCAGTAGGCTAATTGCAAATTTTGCGGAGAGGTCACTTCCATTCTTCAAAGTCCTTAAGGAGACCAAGATCTTCTCCTGGACATCTGAATGCTCAGAGTCATTCAAACAGTTGAATGAGTACTTGGGCTCCCTCCACTACTAAGCAGCCACGTCATGGGAGAAATGCTATACATTTTCCTAGCAGCCACTGACCACGCTATAGCTGCTTTGCTAGCCCGAAATGATGGAAATACTCAGAAACCCATCAGGACGGGAAATTCCCTTGGATGGGAGAGTCGCTTTGATAGGCGTTGTAGTCGGGGGAATAGAGAAAATTTCCCCCCCGGCCAAAATCCCCCACATCGCGACACTGCTGGTATATACAAGCAGATCCTCGTCCAGGATGTTTATCCTCGTCATAGAGCTTCCGGACACGGGAATGCCCGAGATGGAGATTTGAGAAACCAGTTGATTAATCAAAGGGACCAGGAGGTTAACTCGGCTGACTTAAGATCAAGGCTCAGTCACGCTAGATAAAAGACCCCTCCTCATCAAATCCTTCTCCTCGGCGTCAGAGTCTTGCTCGACCTAGGCATCCTCCTCGGCACATGAGCCCTCCCCGTCACATGACTCCTCCCTGCCTAGAGATAGCTCCCAAGAGGGACAGAACCCCTCCTCATCATTCTAGGACATTAAATGGTAGAGCACCATCTGATATGGGGATAATCACCAGCAACATGTGGAGCAAAGCCGAGTGAATGGACACAGAGAAAAAGAGAGGACCCATCACAGTTCCCATTATAGCTCGGGGATTTATGCAAGGGATATTCTCCTTTTGAAAAAGAGAATTAATGAAATGGAAATGAAGGAAGGAAGTCGAGGAGCATGATACTAATGCTACTCGTCTTTTCTCCCAGCGGATTAATGATCTACCTCCTAATCTAGATCTTAAGATCACCAGCTTTGAAAAATACGCAGGGACCACGGATGCACGAGACCATGTGCAAAGTTTTGAATCCACCCTGTCCCTCCTCACCAAGGCAGATGATATTCTTTGCAAGGCTTTTGCGATTACCTTCTCTGGAACAACCTTGTCCTGGTTTCGTGAGTAAAAGAAAGGAAACATAAATTGCTGGAAAATTATGAGGAGGAGGTTCCTGGATCACTTTGCAACGAAAGGGAAGATAAAGTAAAGATTGACGGATCTTGTCAACATTGAGCAAGGTAAAAATGAAACCACCCTAAATTATTACAACCGGTTTAGAGCCATGGCTGACCAGGTGGAGGAAAGCCTATCTGATCGGGAGGTGATAGTCTGCTTCAACTTCGGACCGAGATCTGGATAATTGATCTATGAGCTCTCTGCTAGGGAGCCTAAATCGAAATCTGATTTGTACAATGTGGCTTACACCATAGCCATGGCGGAAGAGAAGAGCATGAAGAGATCTGAAAAACCAAAAACAGATGCAACTGGCACCAATCAGGCTTCCAATGAAAGTAATTACAATGGAAAGAATAGGACTTGGGCTACAAAAAAAAGCCGAGGTCCTTACCCTACTTACTAAACCTATCACGGATATCACCAGATCCCCGACCACAACGTGATAGGACAAAGCACGTCCGGGACAATTCCAAATATTGTGCCTTCTACAAGGACCACATACATGATACGAAGAATTGCATCTCCCTTAAAAGAATGATCCAAAGGTGGGTTGATGAAGATAAACTTGACCGCTATATTAGGCTTCACCTGATTTTTGAAGCAGAAGACGAGCACCACATGATGCTAGACATTCACGAGGATGACAGTGATATCACAGTTCTGTTTGTCTCAGACAAAGCCCCTCATCTCGTCATCGTCTAGAACTAGGGGGCCGACCAAGACTTGAGACAAGGAGAGCAGGACGTTGACGAAATAGTGGAAATGGAGGACCTAGACATAAATGGTAATGATGGGAGAAGACTTAGAGAAATAATCATTGAGACTTTACCATTCCGGGACAGTCCAGAAATGGAGCCCGTGGATGAATTGGAAGAAATAATACCCAACCCCAACTACTCAGAGCAAAGAATAAAAATTGGGGGGCAATTCTCCCTGGAAGAAAGGGAGGAGATCATCGCCCTACTAAAAAATAACCTGGATGTCTTTGCCTGGAAGGTCGAGGATATGAGGGGAATAAAAGAAGAGGTGGCTGTCCACAGGCTGAATATTGACCCGTCTTCTAAATCTATCAAGCAGACAAGAAGAATTTTTGCTAATGATAAGGAAGATGCAATCAAGGAGAAAGTACAAAAATTGCTAAGTGCTGGAATCATCAAAGAGGCAACCTACCCTGTTTGGTTGGCCAATGTTGTGATGGTCAATAAACAAAATGGGAAGTGGCGTATGTACGTAGATTTCACAGATCTTAATAAAGCCTGCCCGAAAGACAGCTATCCCCTCCTCAGAATTGACAAGCTCGTAGACTCTATTGCCAGACATAGAACTCACAGCTTCCTAGACGCTTACTCTGGTTACCATCAGATAAAAATGACCGAGGAAGACATTGAGAAGACAACATTCCAGGCAACCGGAGGAATCTATTGCTATACCATGATGCCCTTCGGGTTTAAAAACGCTGGTGCAACCTACCAACGTATGATGAACAAAGTGTTCGGGGTGCAGATAGGTCGAAACATGGAAGGATACATTGATGACATGGTCATTATGACTAGGACGGACAGTCACGCCCCAGACCAAGAAGAAACTTTTGGCAACTTAAGAGCGCATGAAGTTGAACCCGAGTAAGTGTGTGTTCGGGCTGACTGCCGTAAAGTTCGTAGGCTTCATGGTGTCACAAAGAGAAATTGAGGCAAATCAAGAGAAAATCAAAGCCTTGATCGACATTAAAGAGCCTACCAACATCAAGGAAGTTCAAAGGCTGAATGGGAGAATAACAACCCTTGGTAGGTTTATTGCAAATTCTGCGGAGAGGTCACTACCATTCTTCAAAGTCCTTAAGGAGACCAAGATCTTCTCCTGGACATTTGAATGCTCAGAGTCATTCAAACAGTTGAATGAGTACTTGGGCTCCCTCCACTACTAAGCAGCCGCGTCATGGGAGAAATGTTGTACATCTTCCTAGCAGCCACTGACCACGCTATAGCTACTTTGCTAGCCCGAAATGATGGAAATACTCAGAAACCCATCAGGATAGGAAATTCCCTTGGAGGGGAGAGTTGCTTTGATAGGCGTGGTAGTCGGGGGAATAGAGAAAATCTTCCCTCCGGCCAAAATCCCCTACATCGTGACACTGCTGGTAGATACAAGCAGATCCTCGTCCAGGATGTTTATCCTCGTCATAGAGCTTCTGGACACACGAATGTCCAAGATGGAGATTTGAGAAACCAGTTGATTAATCAAAGGGACCAGAAGGTTAACTCGGCAGACTTAAGATCAAGGCTCAGTCACACTAGACAAAAGACCCCTCCTCATCAAATCCTTCTCCTCGGCGTAAAAGTCTTCCTCGACCTAGGCGTCCTCCTCGACACATGAGCCCTCCTCATCACATGACTCCTCCCTGCCCAGAGATACCTCCCAAGAGGGACAGAACCCCTCCTCGTCATTCTAGGTGTTCGGTCGAAACCTAACGGTTTATTTTATATCCGCAAGCGCACGGGCTATTGTAATATAGCGGGTGCAAGTACGAGTCGATCCCACAGAGACAGGGTTTACTTAAGGGATATTTTTGTCTTTTAGAAAATATAGAAAGGATTGGGGGGGGGGTAGATAAAATTTGTTTTTAGAATAATAGAGAGACCATAAACAGAAAATACTTTTAATTTAAATCTTATAAAACGAAGCATTGTGGGTGATGGTAGTGGAAAAATCTCGTCAAAGTCAAACAAATTTATCTTATTTTTGTACGTGTTATATTTTTGCAAAAGACCTAAGTTATTCTTGATCCTTTCAAGTAGGAGACATTGTGGTCGCGAGCCCCATGTTCCTAATACTTAGATCAAGAATACTTTTGGATATTATTTCCGTTTTGGCAAGGAAGCATCGTCATAGCCGACAGCCGTGCCCCGAGTTACTTAGGAGATAATAGGTTTCTTTTTGCTTTTAAGGCTTGGTGACAATTGTCACTCTTTTATAAATAAGATAAAAGTGTTTTACTTTGACTTGATTTGAAAATCGAAGGATGGAATTATGAAAGGGTGTGATTCAAGAGATGCAAACAAAAAGGTGCTTCTAAAAAGGGAATAAATATCTAATAAAGATAAAGAATGTACAATCTTAAAGGAATATATTCAAAATTTGCATAAATAACCAAGCAGAAAAGAATTCCTTCTAATCAAATGCATTTTCCTTGATGAGATTCTATATTGTGCTATACCAACTTATGAGGCTTTCAATTATTTCCTAAAAAAGATCCCTTATACTTTTCCTTTTTATAGGTTTCTGAGTGTATAGAAAATATGAGAGGAAAGATAAAGGCATTTATACTAGGGCAAATGGCAAGCATAATGATAATGATTTTTGATCATCATAGGGATTTTTTTTTTTTTTTTATATACTATTATACATGCATAAAAAAAGAAAAAAAATGCAACTAAGTTAAAAAGAAAAATTACACTAGAAAGCGATTAAATCTAACCTAGAAAGCAAGTAAAATTTAAAAAAAAACTAGAAAGCGAAAAAATAAAGCGAAATAAAGGATAGATTTACCCCCCCACACTTGAAATGAACATTGTCCTCAATGTTTCAAGGAACAAAGAGTAAAAAGATAAGCATGCGGTGGCAAACAAAATTATGATAAATAGTAATATAATCCATCGGTTTACTATTCCGATGATGCTTGTTTAAGGTCATAAGCTCGACCCCTTTCTATCAGTGACAATGGACGGTGAGTGGTATTGTAATGGTCTCTTATCCTTAACAACTCGCCATTCCTTCCCCTTTGGCGTGATTGAGCTCTTAAGATTTATGCAAACGCGACATCCCGGTTTGCTTTTCTTCTTGGGTCCCCTACCTTTTGATTTTTGAACCTTATTATGCTTTTTAGGGTGCACATTTTTTTCACCACTATGATCTAAGGGCTTTTTAATTAATATTTTTGAGTCCTTTGATTGCGAGTTTTCACTCTTTTTGTTATCATTCTTAGGAGGGTCAACTTCATGGCACGATTTCTTGAGATTTAAGTCTTTAAATTCGACTTTCTTATTTCCAATGTTTAAAGAAAGAGTGCCATTTTTTACATCTATTATTGCACCAGCGGTGGCAAGAAAAGGTCTCCCTAGAATGATTGGAATTTGGTGATCTTCCTCCATCTCAAGAACTACAAAGTCAACTGGGATGATCAATTTCCCAATTTGACAAGGGACGTCTTCCATAATACCCATCGGGTATTTAATGGAGCGATCCGCTAGTTGGAGAGAAATAGTGGTGGGTTTCATTTCCCCAACACCTAGTTTCTTACCTACTGAAAGCGGAATGAGGCTCACACTTGCCCCAAGATCTAACAAAGCATTATCAACATTGTATTTACCTATTTTGCAAGGAATAGAGAAAGTGCCGGGATCTTTTAATTTAGGAGGAAGTTCTCTTTGTAAAATGGCACTTACTTCTTCTGTTAAAGCGACAGTTTTATGCTCCTCAAGTTTTCTTTTATTTGCAAGAATATCCTTTAAGAACTTAGCATAAGAGGGCATTTGTTGAAGGGCATCGGTAAAAGGTATGTTGATATAAATAGATTTTAAGACTTCTAAAAATTTTGCAAATTGTTTGTCAAGTTTGGCTCTTACCAACCTTTGGGGGTATGGAATTGGAGGGTCAAAATTTCTAGAAATCTTAGGGGATTCTGTCCCATTTTCAACATCTTCATTAGTCTCAACCATCGGTGGGATTGGACTAACTTTCTCCTCACTTGGTTTGATAATTTCCTTAGGAAGGGGATCTAAAATTTCTTTTCCACTCCTAGTTTCTACCACACTAACATGCTCATCGAGCCTTTGCGATTGACCGAGAAAACTCCCTTGTGGTCTATGCGAGGTACCGTCTTGTTGAGCTTGTTGATTTTCAAGCATTCTATTGTGGGCGGCTAAATTATCAAACCTAGCATTCAACGACTTTATGGATTCCCTTAACTCATTATTGGTCTTTTCTTGCTCATTCTTACTTTCAATCATAAAATCCATAATAAGATCCAATTTAGACTTAGGGGGAGGGAAAGCACTAGAATTGCCATTGAAATTCTTTTGTGTGAATCCCGGTGGTTGTGTAGAAAGTTGTGGGTTTAAAATATTGTTATTCTTATAGGAAAAATTAGGGTGATTTCTCCATTCGGGATTGTATGTGTTTGAATACATACCACCCTTTTCCCCATAAGAATTAACAAAGTTTACTTGATCACTAGAAGTAGTGTCAAGCAATTCACAACATTCTGTACTATGTGAGTTTGACCCACATAGTTCACAAACAACATTAATGTTGGCCACGGGATTTACATTAAAGTTTTCAAACTTTTTAAGAAGCATATCAACTTTAGAAGATAAGGTAGTAATGACATCAATATTGTACTTACCTGGAATCCCCTGCGGTCGTTCCTTCTCATTGAACCATTGATAGTGATTCAGGGCTATGCTTTCTATCAAGTCGTATGCTTCATCCACCGTCTTATTCATTAGTGCACCTCCTGCGGCGGCATCAATTGTCTCCCTTGTTCTATATGTGAGACCATTGTAGAAAGTGTGCACAATTAACCACTTTTCAAGCCCGTGGTGAGGGCACATCCTTAGGAGCTCTTTGAATCGCTCCCAAGCGTCATACAGTGATTCGCTTCCTGTTTGGCTAAAATTTGTAATCTTCATCCGAATTTGAGCGGTCTTGCTCGGAGGGAAGAAACGTCCAAGGAATGCTTCTTGAATTTGGTCCCAAGTTGTAAAAGAGTTGGGTGGGACTGAAATTAACCACTGTTTCGCCTTATCCTTTAGAGAGAAAGGAAAAAGGCGCATCCGAATTGCTTCCGGGGTAACATTTCGAATACGTGTGGTATCACAATATTCAAGGAATGTTTGGATGTGGAGATGAGGATCTTCGAAAGCGGTGCCGCTATATTGGTTATTCATAACCATAAGCAAAAGTCGCGGCTTTATCTCAAAGTGTGCCGCTTCGGCATTCGGCACAACAATAGGGGATCTAGTTCCCGGGGTACTTGGGTTAACAAAGTCCCGTAGGGTCCTAGCAGGTGTTTGCGGTTCTCCGTCCATGTGTTTATCCAAAGTTTCTCTAAATCTCCTTAGTCTTTCGTGAAAGCTTCTTTCGGGTTCCGGATCAAAGTTATCAACAAATGTCCGAGACCGTTTCATAAACTACAAGAAAAACACTTGAAGAAAAATTAAACGTAACAGATTATAGGACAGGAAAGCAAAATAGTAAAAACAAAATAAAAACTAAAAATTTGTAGTAAAGACAAAAATAAAAAGTAAACCGTTGTCCCCGGCAACGGCGCCAAAAACTTGTTCGGTCGAAACCTAACGGTTTATTTTATATCCGCAAGCGCACGGGCTATTGTAATATAGCGGGTGCAAGTACGAGTCGATCCCACAGAGACAGGGTTTACTTAAGGGATATTTTTGTCTTTTAGAAAATATAGAAAGGATTGGGGGGGTAGATAAAATTTGTTTTTAGAATAATAGAGAGACTATAAACAGAAAATACTTTTAATTTAAATCTTATAAAACGAAGCATTCTTGGGATTGGAAATCATACACATATTCTTATTCATCAAATTGTCTTTGTCTTAGAAATAAAAGATTTTCATAAAAAGCAAGGATGGTATGTTAGGCCTACGCTATTTCGGGCTAGGACAATAGCGTTTGTATTCTTCACTAATTATGTCCTAACTGTTTGAGAAATCCGTCTATGTTTGCCCCCGCCCTGTCACAAACGGGCATTCCGGCTTATCTCTAGCTGACCATAATTAGTAAGAATCCATTAAGGACGGAAGTCAACATACTTTCCATTAAAGGAACATCCCTAGGCCATTGAACTACTCTCGTGATCAATAAACCTAGTTTCTTTATATGGTTCCGTCAATTGAGATTCTCCGCTAGGTACTTCTCTCAATTGACTGAATCATACAAATTGGATATCGCCAATAAGTAAGGCATTTAGAGAATAATATAAAGAGATTGTTTTAGATGAAGAAAGAAGACAAGACTAATCATTTTTAGATGATGAATAAGCATGCTTTTGAGTTTCCAACCCCAAGAATATGGGGGATTACTCACAAGCCATTTATAATATATAAGCAATTAAAATAAGTGATTGAGTAAGATAGACTTATGATGAACAAATGCTGGAAATAATGCTTCACTTTTATTGCTCTTCTTCCAAAGTGACTTCAAGAACAAAATAATGACTTGATCTTCAAATCTCCTTGGAAATTGTTATCACAAGTATTTGTGTTTTCTATCTAATATCAGTAGTTTCTCTCTAATAATTCATGTTTTAGATTGATCACTAGGGTCCTATTTATAAAAAGGAGGGAACTCTTCAATCGGGTGCAACCAAAAGGTGCCTTTACGTGTAGCCGTCGCTTTTGCACGGCCGCGTCAAGGAAGTTGCACGGCCGTGTGACCCTTGGCGCCAGATTTGAATTTAAGTCTTGACACTTCGCACGGCCGCTCCTATATAAGCTGCACGGCCGCTCCATAAGATGACACGGGCGCTCCCTCTTCAAGACACGGCCACTCTATAATTTAGGGCCAAAAATGGCCTCGAAAGGCCAAGTGCACGGCCGCTCCATCTTTGCCGCACGGCCGCTCCGTCCAATTTTAACTTTGTGTGTTTGATTTGGTTGGTGCTCTCCCAAGTCTTTTGCCTTGAAGTGTCCAAGTATCCTTTTGATAAAAATGAACTAAAAACCTGTCTTAAAAAGCAAGAAAAATACCAAAAGCGTAAAATCTAGAAAATAAGGAAAAGGAACTAAAAAGTATATGAAATGAAATGAGAAATGATGATTTATGCAATAAAAAGTATATAAAAATAAGGATAAATGACTATATAATAGTCACTTATCACTAGGCCATTAAATGGTAGAGCACCATCTGATATGGGGATAATCACCAGCAACATGTGGAGCAAAGCCGAGTGAATGGACACAGAGAAAAAGAGAGGACCCATCGCAGTTCCCATTATAGCTCGGGGATTGATGAAAGGGATATTCTCCTTTTGAAAAAGAGAATTGATGAAATGGAAATGAAGGAAGGAAGTCGAGGAGGATGATACTAGTGCCACTCGTCATTTCTCCCAGCGGATTAATGATCTACCTCCTAATCTAGCTCTTAAGATCCCCAGCTTTGAAAAATATGCAGGGACCACGGATGCACGAGACCATGTGCAAAGTTTTGAATCCACCATGTCCCTCCTCACCAAATCAGATGATATTCTATGCAAGGGTTTTGCGATTACCTTCTCTGGAATAGCCCTGTCCTGGTTTCGTGAGTATAAGAAAGGAAACATAAATAGCTGGAAAATTATGAGGAGGAGGTTCCTGGATCACTTTGCAACGAATGGGAAGAGAAAGAAAAGATTGAGGGATCATGTCAACATTGAGCAAGGTAAAAATGAAACCACCCTAAATTATTAGAACCGGTTTAGAGCCATGGCTGAGGTGGAGGAAAGCCTAACTGATCGGGAGGTGACAGTCAGCTTCAACTCCAGACCCAGATCTGGGCAATTGATCTATGAGTTCTCTGCTAGGGAGCCTAAATCGAAATCTGATTTGTACAATGGTGCTTATGCCAAAGCCATGGCGGAAGAGAAGAGCAAGAAGAGATCTGAAAAACCAGAAACAGATGCAACTGGCACCAATCAGGCTTCCAATGAAAGTAATTACAACGCAAAGAATAGGACTCGAGCTACAAAAAAAGCCGAGGTCTTTACCCTACTTACTAAACCTATCACGGACATCACCAGATCCCCGACCACAACGTGATAGGATAAACCACGTCCGGGACAATTCCAAATATTGTGCCTTCTACAAGGACCACATAGATGATACGAAGAATTGCATCTCCCTTAAAAGAATGATCCAAAGGTGAATTGATGAAGATAAACTTGACCGCTATGTTAGGCTTCACCTGATTTTTGAAGCAGAAGACGAGCAACACATGATGTTAGACATTCATGAGGATGACAGTGATAACACAGTTCCGTTTGTCCCAGACAAAGCCCCTCATCTCGTCATCGTCTAGAACTCGGGGGCCGACTAAGAATTGAGACAAGGAGAGCAGGACGTTGACAAAATAGTGGAAATGGAGGACCTAGACATAAATGGTGACGATGGGAGAAGACTTAGAGAAACAATCATTGAGACTTTACGATTCCGGGACGGTCCAGAAATGGAGCCCGTGGATGAATTGGAAGAAATAATACCCAACCCCAACTACCCAGAGCAAAGAATAAAAATTGGAGGGCAATTTTCCCTGGAAGAAAGGGAGGAGATCATCGCCCTACTAAAAAATAACCTGGATGTCTTTGCCTGGATGGTCGAGGATATGAGGGGAATAAAAGAAGAGGTGGCTGTCCACATGCTGGATATTGACCCGTCTTCTAATCCTATCAAGCAGACAAGAAGAATTTTTGCTAATGATAAGGAAGATGCAATCAAGGAGAAAGTACAAAAATTGCTAAGTGCTGGAATCATCAAAGAGGCAACCTACTCTGTTTGGTTGGCCAATGTTGTGATGGTCAATAAACAAAACGGGAAGTGGTGTATGTACGTAGATTTCACAGATCTTAATAAAGCCTGCCCGAAAGACAACTATCCCCTCCCTAGAATTGACAAGCTCATAGACTCCATTGCCAGACATAGAACTCTCAGCATCCTAGACGCTCACTCTGGTTACCATCAGATAAAAATGACCGAGGAAGACATTGAGAAGACAACATTCCAGACAGCCAGAGGAATCTATTGCTATACCATGATGCCCTTCGGGTTTAAAAACGCTGGTGCAACCTACCAACATATGGTGAACAAAGTGTTCGGGGAGCAGATAGGCCGAAACATGGAAGCATACATTGATGACATGGTCATTGAGACTAGGACGGACAGTCACACCTCAGACCTAGAAGAAACTTTTGGCAACTTAAGAGCGAATAACATGAAGTTGAACCCAAGTAAGTGTGTGTTCGGGGTGACTGCCGAAAAGTTCGTAGGCTTCATGGTGTCCCAAAGAGGAATCGAGGCAAATCAAGAGAAAATCAAAGCCTTGATCGACATGAAAGAGCCTACCAACATCAAGGAAGTTCAAAGGCTGAATGGGAGAATAGCAGCCCTTGGTAGGTTTATTGCAAATTCTGCGGAGAGGTCACTACCATTCTTCAAAGTCCTTAAGGAGACCAAGATCTTCTCCTGGACATCTGAATGCTCAGTGTCATTCAAACAGTTGAATAAGTACTTGGGCTCCCTCCACTACTAAGCAGCCGCGTCATAGGAGAAATGTTGTACATCTTCATAGCAGCCACTGACCACCCTATAGCTGCTTTGCTAGCCCGAAACGATGGAAATACTCAGAAATGCATCTACTATGTTAGCAAGGCACTATCAGATGTGGAAAGAAGATACTTAAACGCAGAAAAAATAGATTATGCCTTGGTCATAGCTGCAAGGAAGTTACGAGCGTATTTTTCTGTACACCCCATAACCGTGTATACTAACACACCCTCAAGAAAATCTTACACAAGTTGGACGGCTTAGAACGTCTCCTTAATTGGTCTATCGAACTCACCGAGTTTGATATCAGATACCAACCTAGGAAGATACTCCTAGCACAACCTCTGGTCTATTTCATGGTCAAAATCGCCTTCACAGGTGACCACGACCCCACCTCTTATAAGCGCAAAAAACTTGCGGGGGGAAGAACCGATCATCGAGCTACCACCTAACTGCTGGGTCATATACACAGATGGGTCAGCTAATAAGGAAAGAAGCGGAGCTGGAGTAGTATTGGCAAGTCTCGATGGAGAGCACACCATCCATGACATAATCATATTCAAGTTCCCTGCTTCTAACAATCAAGCTGAGTACGAGGCACTTATATTTGGCATAGAACTGGCTTCCTACTATGGGGCAACAAATATTTCCGCTTTCTGTGACTCCCAGCTCGTAGTCAAACAAATAAAAAGGGAGTACAACACTCAATACCCCATCCTCACAAAGTATAAATACCTCATCCTAGATATAGTGGAAAAACTCGAGTTTTTTGAGATAAGTCATATAGGACGAGAAGACAACCAAGTAGCTGATGTCCTGTCCAAACTGACAACTATTGATGTGGTAGATCCAGACTCTAACTTACTTATAGTCTTTGCCGAGGAATCAGCTTATGAAAGACTACGATATGCTCCTGGACGGGGAGGATAAGTGCCGGATAGATGAATACATGGACTTCATTGACAAGGACCAACTACCTGAAGACGAAGCACGTGCTAGGATGATCAAGAAAAAGTTTGTAAGGTTCACAGTATGGAACGAGATCCTTTACAGAAGATCATTCACAAAACCTCTTCTGAGATGTGTGCACCCCAAAGAAACAGAGAATCTCTTGGCAGAAGTCCACGATGGCATTTGTGGCGATCACCCGGGGGCCAGAACCATGTCGGACAAAATCATCACGCTAGGTTATTACTGGCCAAACTTGAGATATGACTCATAAGCTTACGTCAGGAAGTGTGACAAGTGCCAGAGATAAGCATACATCCCCATAATTCCATTAGTCGAGCAGACAACCATAATTCCTACTTGGCCTTCGACATATGGGGAATCAACATCATTGAACTCTTCCTCCCCGCCTGAGGTAATTGCAAATATGTGATCATGGCAGTCGACTACTTCTCCAAATGGATAAAAGCAGAGGCCTTAGCTAAAATTACAAAGGAGAACACAATCAACTTCGTCCACGACTTCATCTGGTGTCGCTTCGGAATCCCACACACTATCATCTCAGATCATGGTATCCAGTTCTCCAAGGCCTTCATAGCAGAGTGGAATAGACTAGGAGTCAGACACATCAAGTCTTCAGTCAGTAGACCCCAATGTAATGGACAAGCGTAAGCTGCCAACAAGCTGGTACTAACAGCCCTAACCAAAAACCTAGAAGGAAGTGATGGTTTATGGTTGGACGAACTTCCCTTAGCTCTGTGGGCAGTTCGCACAACCACCCGGGGGCCAACCGGGGAAACCCCATTCGCACTGACCTTTGGGTTTGAGGGTAAGGCAACAGTAGAGATGGCCATCCCTGCAACAAGAAATTCTAACTATGATGAACAGATCAACAAGGTCAACAAACTGCTAGACCTAGACTTAGTGGATGAAAGGAGATTGGCTGCTCAGATGAGAATGGTAAACTATAAGCAAAGTACTAAAGCCTACCACGACAAAATGGTCAACAAAAGAGTATTCCAACTCAGGGATCGGGTACTTAGAAAAATTGAAGCTACAGGCAGAAAAGCCGAGCAGAACAAGCTCTCCCCAAATTGGGAAGGCCCTTATATCATCACTTAAGTCATCCGAGAAGGAACCTACAGAATGAAAACCAAAGATGGGCAAGAGATAAAACATCCGTGACACTTCGATCATCTATGATAATACTATCACTAGTTTACAAGTCTATTTGTGTTAAGTAGTTTAGATTTGAATTGTTTATCTTTTCCTTATTTACGAGTAGAATAGGATTGCAGTTTGATGTAATCAGTTTCAGACAATAAATTCAGTTTTCATCAATAGTCTGTGACTAGCAAGACAAAACACAAAAGATGAGCAGCCTACTGCTCGCACCTTTGGCTATACGCCTAAGGGTAGAAGACGAGCAAACCAATGCTCGCGCCTTGGGCAAAATTCCTAAGGGTGAAAAGATGAGCAACCTACTGCTCACACATTGGGCAAAATGCCTAAGGGTAAAAAGATGAGTAGCCTACTGCTCGCACCTTCGGCTAAATGCCTAAGGGTAAAAGAGTAATAGATTACTGCTCGCATTTTAGGGAAAATGCCTAAGGGTAAAAAGACGAGCAACCTACTACTTGCACCTTAGGCAAAATGCCTATGGGTAACAAGACGAGTAACCTATTGCTCGCACATTGGGAAAAATGCCTAAAGGTAAAAAGACGAGCATCCTAGCTCTCACCTTGGATGAAAAATCTAAGTGATAAAGATGAGGACTAACCCCGACATATACATTAGGTTAATAAGCTGGGACTCCAGTCCAACTAAAAAAGGTAAAAATGCTTAAGGGTAAAAGATGAGCACCTAGCTCGCAAATTAGATAAAACATCCAAGTTATAAAGATGGGGAGTAACCCAGGCATGTCCATTAAGTCACTAAATCGGGCACTCTAGTCCAACCAAAAAGGGTAAAAATACCTAAGTTGTACGTCGAGATGCCTCTCCTCGACATAAGTGGGTAAAACCCTAAATTACAATTGCCGAGCAAGACACCTCAGACAAACAGTAAAATTGCCTATGTTGAGTACTTTCCTCGACACAAACAAGTATACGATCAACATACCTAAGTTGTATGTCGAGATGCCTCTCCTCGACATAAGTGGGTGGTCAAACCCTAAATTAAAAATGCTGAGCAAGACACCTCAGACAAACGAAAAAGTTCCCTATGTCGAGCACTCTCCTCGGCACAAACAAGTATATGATCAACATATAAACAAAAAATACGAAAGCAATTAAAATATGAGACATAAAGGAAAATGTCAAGTGTTGAAGAAAAAACAACATTCATAGAGATAAGAGGAGTGACTCAGGATCTTTATATGTCATAGGCAAGATTTGTCAATTCCCAATGTGGGATAATATCTCTAACACGCCCTCTCACGTGCAGCCGGGCTTTGCCAAAGGCTTACAATGTTTTTATTAATCGGGTGGCACGTAGTAACATCGTGGGCCGTTGGACCTGCACGTGTAATGGACCTGCTCTGATATCATCTTAAATAACCAACTCCTCTAAAACCTTAAGGTGATAGAGAGGGCACCCACAATGTATATCGTGCTTATATATTTACACTCCCCCTCACGTGCATACGTGGAGTTATAGGGGTGCAATTGGGCCAATACGTACCCTTTATAATTTTTTTAGGATAAATGCAATCGGGAATATTTGAACCCTAAACCTTGCCAAACCATGAGATCTGATACCATGTTAATTAACCAACTCATCTAAAACCTTAAGGTGACAGAGAGAGCACCCACAATGGATATCGTACTTATATTAACAGACATCAAGTAATTAATAAATTTCAAATCTTTTTAACATCTTTATAACGTTGTTAATGTCCTAAAATCAATTCTGTTTCTGTTCAAAGATTATTTAGTAAACATCAAAAGAGTGTTACAAAAATTTGGCCTGTTTTTTTGGCTACCCACAATGAATGATTGTTACTATATGAACTGAACTGTCGAGTGGTTTTGAGATAGCTGCGTTATGATTTTAATGTATGAAAACATTGCTTGAAGATTGTTAGAATGAAAGAAACTAAATCGATATAGCTAAGACAATAAAGACAGTCCAAAAAAAAAAAACAAGATTTTGAAGTGTATTCAGTGCTGATATCGTACTCTCTTTCTAAATTTTCATCCGCTTTTCGACAAATATGAACATGAAAACTAGGTCATGGCCGGACAGAATCATATAGGACCTTTATATATGGAAGTACCTGTCATATAATAAATGTCACGTTTTCTTTTTTTCGTGTGTCACAAAATAAAAGTCGTATTTCTAAATAAAGAAATAATTTGAGTGCATTTTTTACGAGTTTACAAGTAATGTACAAACACATAGAGCACATTGATCCAAGTTTTGACAATTCAACTACGATACTTATAATATAATATGACATAGGAGTATATATGCTGTATTTAACTCCTTATCATAATATGACATAGGAGTATATATGCTGTATTTAACTCCTTATCATCAGAATGTTCTTGTTACAAGGCAGCCTGCATAGAGAATAAACCACAAATCACTAAAAGGGATCGTTAGGGAACTACTATGTTGCATAGATATTATCACCCTAGCTCCTCCATATATAAAGGCTACCAAATAGGATGTTGTAACTTATATCAAAAACCCAAAAACAACTAGCTAGATTTACTGGAAAGCTTCACAATGGAAAACAATGGCCAAAACAAACATGATATTATTGTTGTAATGGCACCCTTTCCCGCACAAGGCCATCTCAACCAGCTTCTTCACCTCTCCCGCCTCATCTCCACCTACAATATACCTATTCACATAGTCGGCACCACCACTCACAACCGCCAAGCCAAGCTTCGTGTCCATGGTTGGGACCCTTGCATGGACTCTAATATACATTTCCATGAATTTCCTATCCCTTCTTTTTTCTCGCCTCCTCCAAACCCTAATGCATTGGTTAAGTTTCCCGCTCATCTTCAGCCTTGTTTCGAGACAGCCACACTGTACCTTCGTGAGCCTGTGAGCGGGCTAATATCCTCTCTCTCAAAAACAGCTAAGAGAATTGTTATTATTCATGATTCTCTGATGATTTCGGTCATTCAAGACTTTGTTTCGATTCCTAATGCTGAGGCCTATACTTTCCACAGTACCTCAGCTTTTTCTGTTTTCTATTTCTTCTGGGAGAGTGCAGGCAGACCTTTTAAAGTTGATGATGACAATTTACTTGGAGATCTTCCTTCTTTCAATGATTGTTTCACTCCTGAGTTTTTGGCATTTGTTGAAGCTCAACTTATATGTCAGAAGTCCAACTCTGGTAATCTCTTGGACACATGCAAAGTAGTTGAAGATAAATATTTAGATTTTTTTGCACGAAAAGAAGTTTCAGGTGGTGTAAATCAATGGGCGATCGGGCCTTTCAATCCAGTTGGAACATCCAATGACAAACATGGAGATCAGTGCCACGAGTGCCTTAAGTGGCTTGACAAACAAGAAAAAAACTCTGTGATTTATGTTTCGTTTGGCACGACAACCTCATTTACGGATGAACAAATCCAAGAAATTGCTATTGGGTTAGAAGAAAGCGAGCAAAAGTTCATTTGGGTAGTGAGGGATGCAGATAAAGGAGATGTATTCACAGGTGAAGCAAGAAGAATTGAATTGCCAAAAGGTTTTGAAGAGAGAGTTGAAGGGAGAGGAATGGTAGTGAGAGATTGGGCACCACAATTGGAGATTTTAGGGCATCCATCAACGGGTGGTTTTATGAGTCATTGTGGATGGAATTCAAGTATGGAGAGCATTACTATGGGAGTGCCCATTGCTTCATGGCCAATGCATTCTGACCAGCCATGGAACGCTTTGATGATGACAAAGTTACTGAAAATTGGGATCGTTGCAAGGGATTGGGCACGTAGAGATGAGCTGGTTACATCGTTAATGGTTGAAAAAGTTGTTAGGCGATTGATGTCTACAAACGAAGGTGAGGAGATAAGAAAGAGGACTGAAGAATTGGGTAGTTCCGTGAGGAAATCTGTGACAAATGGTGGTGCTACTCGCATGGAAATGGATTCCTTTATTGAACACATCAGTAGAAAAAATCGCTAATGATAAAAAATACAACACACTGCAAAAGTATTTGAAAACTATCATTGCATGGATGACATTCCAAATTCATGCATGATCACAAGAAACTCAAAGGGAGTTGAATGAACAAAAGAAGAGATAGCTACTGATCTTTAGGGGTAGCGTGTGTAATTGTTAAAAAGTCTAAGGACTTAATTGTACTATTGTATTTGAATTTCAGTTACAAGTTGTTAATTTGTTAAAAGTCAGTTAAAGTTGTTGAACGTCTACTGTAAGTTGTAACTGATTCAATAGATTGATTAAGCTTTGTAATCGCCCTGGTCAGAGGGCGATAGAGAGGAGATAGTTGCCCACGACGTACTTCAGGTCGTGCCATGCAATCTATGTGGCCATATATTGTTTTATCTCGCTTAGGTCAAGCCTGATATATCATGTTTAACTTTAATTATGATAAATACATAGAAAAAAAGTAGGAAGTACTAATTTATAACTTTCAAAAGAATAATTGTTCAAATATAAGCGGAAGGAGGTATTAAATCATTAAGAATTTGGACATTTTTTAACTCTTAGTCATCACTATTTTGACAGTGATGCCATATTTGTTTGTACTCATACATGATAGGATAGATAATATAATTAAGGTCCATTTTGTTGGTAAATCCAAAGCACAGCTGATGGCGATCTATACCAAACATGTTGAAAAAATTACTGCAAATAATATGATATACTCCCTCCGTCCCGTAATAACTGACACAGTTACTGTTCCGCACGGGAATTAAGGAAAAAGTGAAAAGGTTGATGTGTTGTGAGTGTAGATAGTTGAGTAGGAGAGAGAATGAGTGGAGAGAATAGTAAATTATAATGGTGTTGTGAGTATTAAAATAATGTAGGAGAGAGAATGAGTGGAGGGAATAGTAAAGATTCTTTGCCATTTTAGGAAGTGTGACTTATCAGTGGGACGCCCAAAATAGCAAAGTGTGTCACTTGTTGTGGGACGGAGGGAGTATGTGATTTTGACACGTCCAAATGATATAAATAAATAATTCGCACTCGGTCGCAACTTTGGCCGGATGGTCTGGTGCAGTGCCGCCCTATATATATACACAAAACAAACACAGCAAGTCGTCATTATGGCTAAGCTTCATGATAAAAAAGTATCTGAAACGGTGGTTCTAATGGTGCCCTTTCCAGCCCAAGGTCATCTTAACCAACTTCTCCACCTTTCCAGCCTCCTCTCTTCCTACAATTTACCCATCAATATCATCTCCACCATCACCCACGCCCGCCAAGCTAAGCTCCGAATCCATGGTTGGGACCCTCTCACTGCCTCCCTCATCCAATTTCACGAATTCCCAACCCCTCATTTCCCCTCCCCTCCACCTGATCCTAACGCGTCAACAAAATTCCCATCCCATCTATTGCCATCTTTCGAGGCATCATCTCATCTTCGTGATCCGTTTCATAAACTATTGATCAGTCTTTCCGAGTCGGCGAAAAGGGTGGTGGTGATTTTTGATAGTTTGATGAGTACAATTGTTCAAGATCTTGAGTCAGTTCCGAAGGCTGAGGGGTATAAATTCCTTGGTTGTTCTGCATTTACTCTTCTTAGCCATTTATGGGAAGATAAGGGAAGGCCCAATCTGGATATTGATGAAGAAGTATTGAAAGAAACTCCTTCAATTGAAGGGTGCTATAGCAGAGAGGCCTTGGAGTTTATCATATCTCGAAGTTCACCGTCTATGAAGTTTTCTTCGGATACTATATGTGATACGAGCAAGGTATTTGAAGGGGAATACCTCAAACTTCTTGAAGGGATAACCAAAACCAGGGTGTGGGCTATGGGACCATTTAATCCTTTCAAGTTGAATACAAATAAACGTCACGAATGCTTGGATTGGCTTGATAAACAAGAGATGAATTCAGTGATTTACGTCTCGTTTGGGACAACTACTTCACTTGGGGATGAACAAATTCTTGAATTGGCAAATGGGTTAGAAGCGAGTGGGGTGAAATTCATTTGGGTTTTGAGAGATGCCGATAGAGGTGATATTTTTGAAGGAAAACCGATGAGGAAAATTGAGTTGCCAATTGGGTATGAAGATCGGTTGAAAGGGAAGGGAATGGTGGTGAGAGATTGGGTACCCCAATCGGACATTTTGGAGCACCGTTCCACGGGTGGATTTATGAGTCACTGTGGGTGGAATTCTTGTATGGAGAGTATAACTATGGGAGTGCCGATATTGGCTTGGCCAATGCATTCGGACCAGCCGAGAAATGCTACCCTTGTTACAAAAGGACTCAAAGTTGGTATTTTTGTGAGGGGTTGGGAAACTCGAGATGAGTTAGTGAAGTCTTTAGCGGTTGAACATGTTGTCAGGAGATTGATGACGTCGAGCGAAGGGGGTGACATAAGGTTGAGGGCCGCTGAGCTTGGTGGTGCAGTACGACAGTCAATGGAGGAGAGCGGTGTTTCGAGGTTAGAATTGGATGCATTTGCTGCCCATATTACTAGATAAATCTGTATTGTTGACACTATATAGCAAAGCCCTGTGGAACACAGACATCAAAAACGACTATCCATGTGTTACACATATGTAATTTGCTATACACGAGATGATCAAAATAATGGATTGTTGTTTCTTCATTGGTTTTTCCGAGTTAAACCATGTTCTACGTTAATTAAAATAATTTCATATGCTATGCATTGTTGCATTTTTTTATTTCCTACATAGTGTCAACTATATTGACAGTCTTTAGACTACAAGATCAAATTACTCAACTATATTGACAGTCTTTAGACTATAAGCTCAGGTTACCGTCGCATATTATACTGCGGTGGTAAATGCTGTCAGAAATACCATTGCAACATTTGTCGCTAAAACTTATGTAGGAATTTCATACGACAGTTATTTTCATCTTATAAAAGACTCAATCTTTATTCAATTTATATGTAAAATAATAAGCCATCATTAAATAAAGAATATGCGACACTTTATAGTCGCATATAATTGATTCCAACGACTGGTTTCCTGTCACTTAAGGTATTTTATCATCGGATAATATATTACCATTGCAAGACTAATTAAGAATGTAAATCCTGATTAATGAAGTTATCACTATACAATTAGGCAGTGCCACGTGTAGTTCCTCGCTTAGATATATCAAATTCAAACAAATGGAAAAGTTAATTTGAACGGCAAAGCGGCAGATCCCATATTCCTACATAAAACTCTAATGTATTCATTGATTGATGTTCATTTTCTGATCGGCAATTTTTTTCTAGACCAGGATATATATTGACAAAATGTCACGCTCGACCACAACGATGTTTTTGTTGATCGATCAAATAAGCTTCAAGCTATTTCGTGACTCCGTATGTACTAATTATTACCTTACATGGTAGAGAAGATGAAGGACGGCAATTCATATGACTAGATTTTTTTACCTTTTGCTAGAGCTAGGAAGGTGACAGACAGGTTGACGAATTATTCTCTTTCAAAGTAGAATAATAGTATTTATATGATATGAATTAAATAAATTTGATCTTCTGAATTGACACTATATATTTGACAAAGTCACATAACTAACTTCTTACAAGACTCTTGTAAAGGGCTATCACAAATCAGCATATCCAATGGACAATCTCCAGAATGGTGAGAAACAATCTGAAATGGTTGTGGTTATGGTGCCCTTTCCAGCTCAAGGCCATCTCAACCAGCTTCTCCACCTCTCTCATCTCCTCTCTTCCTACAACTTGCCCATCAATTTCTTTTCCACCACCTCACATATCCGCCAAGCCAAGCTTCGAATCCATGGTTGGGACCCTCTCTCCGCCTCCCGTATCAACTTTCATGAATCCCAAGTCCCTCATTTCCCCTCTCCTCCACCGGACCCTAACGCCCCAACAAAATTCCCAACCCATCTTTTACCATCCTTTGAGGCATCATCTCATCTTCGCCAGCCGTTATTCAAACTACTTACCACTCTCTCGAAATCAGCTAAAAGGGTTATTGTAATTTATGATAATCTTATGGGCACTGTTGTTCAGGACGTTGCCTCAGTTCCAAATGCGGAGGCCTACATGTTCATTCCGTGTTCAGCATTTAATGTTTTCTGGACCATGTGGGAACATATGGGAAAACCTGATGTAGATTTTGATAAAGAAGTATCAAAAGAAGTTCCTTCTCTCGAGGGTTGTTATAGTAGAGAGTCAATGGAGTTTTTGCAATCTCGAGATATGTCAACCTTGCCTACGAAGTTCCACTCTGGTGTACTTTATGATACTTGCAAAATAATTGAAGGGGAATACCTTGATTTAATAGGAAAATTGGAAAAAATTATAGGTACGAGTAAATCCAAGGTATGGGCTGTAGGGCCATTTAATCCGGTCAAGATGACTACAAACAACCGTCACAAATGCATGGAATGGCTAGATGAGCAGGAGACAAAGTCCGTTATATATATCTCTTTTGGGACTACAACTTCATTATCAAATGAACAAATACAAGAAATTGCGAATGGCTTGGAAGCTAGTGGGGTAAAGTTCATTTGGGTATTGAGAGATGCAGATAGAGGAGATATTTTCAATGGAGAAGAAGTTAGAAGAGTTGAGTTGCCAAAAGGGTACGAAGAGAGATTGAAAGGTAAGGGAATTGTTGAGAGAGGTTGGGTGCCACAATTGGAAATTTTAGGGCACCCTTCGACTGGTGGGTTTATGAGTCACTGTGGGTGGAATTCATGTATGGAAAGTGTTACAATGGGAGTGCCAGTAGCAGCTTGGCCCATGCACTCAGACCAGCCAAGAAATGCTGCTCTTATAACTAAAGCACTGAAATCGGGTATACTTGTTAGGGATTGGGACGATCGGGATGAGGTGGTGAGTTCTCTAACTATTGAAAATGTTGTAAGGAGATTGATAATCTCAAAAGATGGGGAGGCAATAAGGAAGAGGGCGGCTGAGCTTGGTGATGCTGTACGGCAGTCCATGGAGGAGGGTGGAGCAACGCGTATAGAACTAGATTCATTCGTTGCTCACATTGTAATCTAGCTCGACAACTGTTTTAAGCAAGTGTTTTGTTTTATTTTTCTTTCTTTCATGCTTGAAGATCTTAATCAGTTTAATTTTTTGGGCATCAAAACACAGACTTTTAAGTATACATATTAATTTAATATTTTCGGGCATGCTTTATATGAAAATATCACGAGGCAACCTACTCCCAAACAAACAATATTACATGATCAGAAAGAAAAAAATAAAGTACTGTAGTCTGTAGGTAGCAAATGGTGCGATCGACCAACACATAAGCAACATACTTTCACTTTTTTTTTTTTTCTCTCCATACAATACAATACAATACAATACAATACAATGTACTCGTTAGTGATATAATTGTCAATGATTTAATAAAGGAGAAAATCAAAACGAGTATTGTCAATAGTATTATAAACACTAAAAACAATACTGTTCACACCAATAAAAAAAAGACAAAAATAATTGAGATTTTTAAAGCAACGAAAATAAAGGAAAACACAAAATAATAGATTTTTCTCAAGCTATATATATATATATATATATATATATATATATATATATGTATATGTATATGTATATGTATATATATATATATATATATATATGTATATGTATATGTATATGTATATATATATATATATATATATACATATACATATGTATATGTATATATATATATATACATATACATATGTATATGTATATATATGTATATATATATATATACATATACATATATATATATATATATATATATATATATATATATATATATATATATAACTTGAGGGGTGCCCGTATATCAATACCTTTCTTATAAATAAACTTTTGTTATAAGGTCGAAAAGTTCCCTAACGATTTTCAATCAATGGTATAGGGGAACAACTATTCTAGAACACACTTTTTACAAAAACTCACTATCCCACACACAAAAACACACTAGGAATGAGAGCTATTCACTATAAGTCACTGGTGTTGGATAGAGTGTTGCCAACACATGAGACACCGTGTTCTAACTTGTGCAAATTTCAACTTCTGGATTGGGTCATTTGAAGCTGTCGGATCCTTGCACTTATATAGGCTTATAGAACTTGGAGCCTACTCAATCTTACCAGAAAAACAGCCATGAGATGAGAGAAGACCACTTTTAGCTCCACGTTCCATGCTTGTAGGAGACTAGGTCTTCCTTTGCTTCAACACTTGTACCACCAATCTTTTTCAACCTTATACACCTTATCTTCTGTCTCTCTATGTAGATAAGCCTCTAACAACTCTTACTTGGTCTCCACTTTTACACATAAATGAGAATTTATGTGTAAGTTTCTTTTCTTTCTCATTTGTCACGCCTTGCACACCCATCATGACCTGTTCAAACATAATTCCAACAAACTAATAGCAGACATGTAAACAATTAACTATCTGATGCAGTCGAAGAGTAGCGATCGGGTTTTTAGAGGAGTTGGATCGTAAAGGGCGTAACTTTTGACTTCGGAGGAGTTACGAGACGCACATCATATCAAAACAATCATCTTTTCGAGAGGAACAAATGACATCGGGCTAGGCCCCATCAGCAGACTTTAAAAGGCCCAAATTCCGCTTCTAAGACCCTCAAACGACCTTCTGAAGTTTTATCAATTTTTTTGGACTTTTTCGTAATTTGACTATTTTGTGGTTTATTTTTGATTAGGGTGTTTGGAGACCTTTAAATACATTATTTTAGAATTTTAAAGGCAGTTTTTGCCATTTTTAATTAACATTGGTTTGCTTTGCTTCCAACTCTCAGTATTGATTAAATTCTACGAGGTTGAAGATAGACAGTAATTGATTATCTATCCAAGTCTTCCGTTACGTCACTATCGCTTCGTAATTTATGAATAACATGTAGTAACTATCCTCATTTTAAACTGCCAGAACGATGGCAACATATGAGGCAACACTAGTGACAACACTAGTGTTGCAACACAGGAGACAATACCAATGACAACATTGGTATAACACTAACAATCTCCCCCTTAGTTACACATTTATTCACAAAATACAAAGTGATGTTCCTGCATAAGAATGTTAGTTATGTAATTCCAAACAAATATTTCCCCCTCAATCCAAGATTTAAAACAAACCAAACCAAGGATTATTATAAACTAACCAAAAATATCCCCAAGTTAAAAACTATCTAACAAACAACCATTTAAACCAAAACAAAAACAAAAATTGTTTAAGCAACAAACCAAACAAAGAGAAATTGTTTTAGGAAACCAAATCCAAGAAACATTAAACCATCAAGCTTCGGTGGTTGGATTAGATTGAGGATCAGCCCTTGGTCATTATGTTCCACCTTCATTTCCCTCGGCTCTAGCACCACTCTTACTAGCATCGGTAGAAAATCACGTCTTTGATCTCTCTCTATTTTGGAAGAAATCAAATCTACCATTTTGCTCGATGTCTGCTCTTATTTCCAGGCACCCTTGCATCAGAGAATCAATGTGCTTCATTTGCCTGTGGAAAAAATTTAGTATAACAGAAGCATCAATCATTATTGGTGAAGTGTTTCCATAAGTGTTGCCTTCACTTGGAATAACACTTGGGGCAACACTTGGAACTGGAGCAGCAGTAGGAGAGGCAGGAACATCTGAAACCCAATGGAAATATTTGTGCCTATCTCCCTCAATGAAATGCTTACTGGTTGTGTAGTACACAAGGCTCTCCGTATAATAATGAGCATTCCATAGGGTTAGAGATTGGAAGGTAAGAATATTGAAGATGAGGGATGGAAAGATGTATGCAGAAACTTTCTTCTTCTTTGCCCAAGCAGCCAAGTGGGTGAAAACCACTCTCCCAAAGTTTACTCTCTGTCTATTCCCCAACATATACAACAAGGTAGCTTGATCTAGGGTGATTGTGTTCTCATTGGCGATTGGAAGCCAATTGGTTATGCATAGCTTGTGAAGAACACAAAACAAATAAGTAAGATGGGCTTCCATAAAATGATCACTCCACACATTCATCCTATCACCTATAAGATAGCTGGCCAAAGTAGTGGGCTCAATAGCCACACTCTCATAATCTACATTCGAAAGGCCATAGGCTCTACTGATCACCGAAGGATTAAAATCATAGATGGTTCCCCTCACAAAATTTTCCCAAAATCAGGGGTATTCCTATCATCTATGTCTTCACGTAAGTGGGCATGGAAGTTCCTCACCACACTCTCAACATATCTGGAAACCTTTATTACCGCTGGCAAAAAATGCACATCCTCCAAAAATTGATATGCTATAGGTTTCGAACTTATTTACATCAATGTTTATCTCATTAAGAATCCTTTTTTCTGAGTCTTGAACCCATTTGTCCAAATTTGACTCACTATAAAACTCTTCAGACAAAAAGGGAAGTTCATAAAAACTAAATGACTCATGATCAGTTATAAGGTTTGGAGAAGGAGTAGGTGATACCTCATGTGTTGCTATGGGTGTGGTGGTGGATGTGGTTCCTTGTGTTGTGGCTGTTGCAGCTTGTGTTGTGGCTGGTGTTGTCTCTGCAGTGGCAACACTTGAGACAACACTTCATTGGAGCTTTTGCTTTTTGATCAGTCTCTGCTGGGCTTTGGCTAATGGTTCATCAAAATCATCCTCTAACCAAGCTTCATAATTAGAAGAGGATGACTTCTCTTTGCTTGCTTTGAAGTTCTCATCCGATCCTTCTTCAGATGACACCTCAAGGGATGCACTAGTATCTTCATCTATTATCTTCACTGGGTCATCAGGTGTGTTAGAAGCTGCACCTCTTGACCTTGATAATGTCTTGATTCTTTCACGCCTACCAAAGTATGCAACACTAGAGGGGGCATCAACCAATTTTCTCTTCCTTGTCTTCTTAGGAAAAGAAAAGGTGAGCTCCAGTGAATGCGAACTCTCAGGGATAACCATCGACATTGGAGAGGGAGGAGGGTTTGACACAATCAATTCTAGATTTGGTGTTGTGGATGGTGTTGCGGACAGTGTTGCCGCAGGTGATGTCTCCATTTGAATGGCAACACTTGAAGCAACACTTGAATGGGCTAAGGGAGAAATGTCCATGGGTGAAGCAGTTTGGGAGTTCTTTGAAGGACTGGCCATGACGGATTTTAGGAAGAAGGAAGATGAAGTTGGAAGGTTTTGTTTAGAGAGAGACGAAGAGAGGAGAGAGCGGTGAAGGAGAAGATAATGATGGAAGATGGTGTAATTAAGGAGTAGAGGGAGAGAAAATATGAGTTGATTTGACAAGTTAAAACCAATTCATATTTATCTCATAATTTAAAAACATTTTACAAATAAAATTTGTAACAAATTCTAATAAAAAAGGTAAAAATTATCCCTATCCCAACCTCTCACAACAAATAATTCGACCAGATATTTTTTTAATAAATAAAATCAACTAAAAGTAATTACAGAAAAATTTGAAAATTTTGGATATTCATTTTTGAAAATCAAGTTCAAATCAAATTGAACTTCAAAATAATAGAAAATTTCATAAGAACTTTTAGCTAGGGAAAATTTAAAGATTTTTGTTTAAAACCTTTTGATTTCACAAACTCTAAATCTATGAAAATAGAAATTTTGAAATTCAAAATTTAATTAATAAAAATCCGAAATAAAAAGAAGAATAAAAAAAATGTAGAACCTACTAATGTGTTGCTAGCAATGTTGGGTAACACATAAGATAAGACATTTGAATAAGATCCCCTTGATATTTATAAAATATATGAACTTTTAATTTTCAATTAAATATACAATTTTAATCAAACTTTACAGTTACTTTATTTACAAGTAAGCATCGTAGTAGCGAGCTCCGTGCCACAAGTTTTTTAATAAAGTGTAAACCTATATATATATATATATATATATATATATATATATATATATATATATATATATTAAGTTTTATATCGTTCACGTAGTATACATTGTAGTAGCGAGCTACATGTCCCTAATACTTAGTATAAAACCAATACATTATACTCCCATTTGGCAAGTAAGTATCGCCGCAGCTAATGCCGAGCCCCGAGTTACTTTAGGAGTATTTCAACAATATTTGCCTATTCAATTCAACTATATAACTAGTGACTTTGTCACTTTAATCACAAAATGAAACTTGTCAACATGTTAACCTAAATATACACCCATACTATAACAAAAAGGTCAGCAAGTGCCACTCATTGGGTTTAAACAATAAATAATTTTTTTTTATATATTGTTACACAGTGTTGTTGTCTGTGTTGGCAAACAGACGACAACACCTTGAGACAGCAGATTATACAAAATACAGACCAAGAGATTTTTTCAAGATTAAAAATCTCTAATGGTCAAGGGCTTTAGTTAAAATATCAGCAAGTTGGTATTTAGTATCAACATGCTCTATTTGGATTAAATCATTTTCAACTAAATTTTTTAAAAAATGATGGCGGATATGTAAGTACCCAAATCTGGCTCATGCCTTCCGGTTAAGTTTCCCGACAATTCCCCGGACTTTCCTAAAGTTCAGAAGCAATTCGGGAACTGTTCCGAACCTTCCGAGGGGTGAAGGAATTACTTGGAATTAAAAATCCACGTTTTCCTTTTGGCATAAAAACCCTTCTAGAAGCTGCCACCTTGCAGGTTTCTAGAAGGTAAATGGATAAGGCTTACTATGTCGTGCGACTTACCCTGCCATGGTGAGTTCTAGAAATTGCCACCTTGCATGTTTCTAGAAGGAAAGCGGTTATGGCTTGTTATGTCGTGCGACATACTAAGCCACTGCCATGCAGCCTATAAATAGAGGCCTGCACCTCTCATTTTGGGCATCCTTTTTCACTCCTCAGTGTCCCTCTGTTAAAATACGCCCAGAAGCATAGTCCCTCTCCTCATATACACCCAAAACACATACTAATTCCCTCAATAAACTCACCATTCAACCAATCCAACACACACTTCCTATACACACCTAGAACCCACGGTTCTCATTGAACCAAGGCTTGATCTCAGCCCCGGAGGCTGACGTTTGAAGGCTCCTATATCTAACTTGATATAGGAAGTTGGGGATCTTCAAGGGTAACGATTATCTATCCTTTTCTCTCCCCTTATCTTCCTTATATATGAGATCTATGTATTAAATCTGTTAACTTTGATGCATCCTGAGTAAGATCGCATGTTTTAGTCTTATATTGCTTAGATCCACATCTGTTTTTACATCATTTCATGTAATAGCGTCGGCTTGACATTATTTTGTATGAACACTCGAGATGAGTGTGGATCCCTCATATCCACACCCTCTCGAAGTGTTCACTATTGACATACTTACTCTTTGAGACCCATTTGTGAAGTAACTTGGCTATATCAATGCCTTGATGCCTCTGTAAATCTCAGTTGTTAAAGTCTCTGCAAGTGGCTAAGTATGTCACGCGACATACCTTGCCAGACAACCTATGTCACGCGACAACTTTGGATTTGCAGTCTTCATCTTAAAATGCCATTTTTACATACAAAGTTGCAATCCTTTGCATTCAAGACTTTATCTTTACATCAAAGTAGCATCCTTTGCTTTTAAAATGACATCTTTATAGCATCCTTTGCACTTAAAATGCCATTTTTACATACAAAGTTGCATCCTTTGCATTCAAGACTTTATCTTTACATCAAAGTAGCATCCTTTGCTTTTAAAATGACATCTTTATGCATCCTTTGCACATAAAATGCTATTTTTCCACATAAAAGAGAATCCTTCTCTCGATCACGCAAGACCTAAGGTCAAATAGCGATGATCACAAGTCCAAGATGAGGACGGGATCAAAATCCCGAACACATAAAAATCCAAGGAATTCCGAGCGATAACCAACTAAATGGTTTATACGTCCGGAAGACAACTTGGAACATTTCCCCCCCCCCCTATTTTCAACACATGCACACAAGAAAGCACACAAGCAAGCACGAAAAATGGAATCTCGGGAGACTTGCTTCGGCAAGGCACCTTGGGTGAACGACGATCCGTTCTTCCCAAGGGGTAACTTAACCTCCGAACCCTAAATCTTTTTTTACAAAGTTTTGAGGAAATCAAAATGGCGTGGCGACTCCGTTTTTCAAATTAAACAGGATGTTTTCAAACTCAAGTGAATCCAATTTAAAACACAAAAAAATAAATTTGGGCACACATTCACAGTTTGGCGACTCCGCTGGGGAAATAACCCAAAGGAGAAAAGCTTTCATTTTCAAAAAAACGATACCCGGTATATAGGTGGAAACCACTAACCTTCCTGTATCGCTTCCTAACCCGGGGCTTGGAATAAAAGGTGGTCTAACAATCCCATGTACCAGTATCCCTTTTCGAAAAAAATAATAAAAAAGAAAAGCTTTTTCCTTTGAGCGGGTTAGCCTCCCGTCACGGATTCCATTTATCGTGCTTGCCTTCTTTCCTTGCATTGCATTGCATATTGCATCTTGGGAATTATGCATACTCTGGGAACTGAACAGGAAGCCTGCTGAAGCTGAAAGGTGCCTAAAATGTTCGGGGAATAACCTGAAACTGCAAAGGATTGGAACCTGGAAAATTGATCCATGCAGCCGTACGGCTTAATCCTCCCTGGATTCTGACCGGGCGGCCTCATTGGCAATTCCACCAGGACAAAATTGAAGTTAATCTGGCAGCTTAGGCAGCTTGGGGCTATTCAGTTCCAAAGCTGACCAGGCTCCAAAAAATTTACGTGCCTTAACTGTTGCATTTTCCCCCGTCCTGAAAAATCATTTCTTTTAAAACACATTTATGAAAATCTCTGTTTTAACTCAAAAAGGAACATTTTTTAGGAGACCGCACACTACGCGCACCTTATATATCCTGTACACTTTGCACGCACGTCCCTTTAACCCGGGGTGGTTGTTCAGTTGCAGTCACGGACAGCCTTACAATGCTCCCGGGCGCGCACGGAATCACCCCAAACTCCCCATGGCAGCCAGTGTCGACCAATGCACAGTCTGTGTCACACGTTTCAAAAAACCGTGACTTTTGGTTGGTTTTTGGTCTAGTCCGTGTCATATAGCCCAGTTTCATATCCCCGTAAAAGGTCAAGCCTTAGTCCATAACGGAAGTCAAGATCCTCCGCGCAAGCGGAGCTGTGCCAAAATTCTGACAAGGAAAAAAATTGGTAGAATCTTGGCTCCGGCATTGACTTTGACCTTGACCCGCACGGAATGCGTAAGAGTCGAGACCGAGTCCATGCCAAAAATCCAAAGATCTTTTGCTCAAGCGAAGCTCTGCCAAAATTCCGACAAGGAAAAATTGGCAAGATCTTGACCCGGCATTGACTTCGATTTTGACTCACGCACTGCGTATGCAACGAAGTTCAATGTGACACTGTGTCATCCGGCTTTTACCGCCTGACCCATGCCTATTATCTTCTCGGACATTACCGAAAAGTCAAAACGTCATTCGCGCAAGCGAAATTCTGCCAAAATTCCGTTAAGGCTGAAAGACAAGACTTTCCCGGTATTGCCTTGGCTATAATCCGCATCGCTCGTGCGTTAAAAGTTCCTATGACCTGTTAGACCCGTTAGGAGCGTTCTTCTCTCTCGGTCGGTGGGATCCGCGTGCCCTATAGGACCCTCGCCCGGGGCTGTCCATCCTGGGCGGTCGAAATACAGGTGGAATACGAGGGGCTTATAGACGTAGTGACGGAACCCACTGATCCAGGATCTAGAGTAGTTGCGAAAAAGAAGGGCAAACCCCCTTTTCTAACGAAATAGAAATAAATAAAATACATTGTTTTAAGTAAACTTGAACAATTAACGGAATCATAATTGCATGGTCCTATCTCTAGAATCCCTAATCGAGACCTCCTCGGTCCGATCTCCGATTTTCCATCTCGACCTTTCATGGTCAAATCCCTAATCGAGACCTCCTCGGTCCGATCTCCAATTTTCCATCTCGACCTTTCATAGTCAAATCCCTAATCGAGACCTCCTTGGTTCGATCTCCGATTTTCTATCTCGACCTTTCATGGTCAAATCCCTAATCGAGACCTTCTCGGTCCAATCTCCGATTACCCTATCTCGACCTTTCATGGTCAAATCCCTAATCGCAACCTCCTCGGTCCGATCTCCAATTTTCAATCTTCTTCCAAGGTTCGATCTTTTCCGATCAATTAGGATTAGGAGAAAATGTGTTTTGTGTAAAACTTAAGCGATAAGTGCATGTTACTTGAGCCTTCAGCCTAAACACCTACCTCCGAGTTTAAACCTTGTCTATCCCTTTCCCGCAGCGAGAGAGAAGTGGGCGAAAATACCGGGTTAGCGGCCTTTTAGTGCAGAAGCCTTAGGTTCAGACAATTCAGCAGAACCGTCAGTTTTGTCAGCTCAGAGAGTCAGAATGGCAGATTTGACAGAAAATAGCGAGGGTACAGGAAATCAGATGGTTAGGAAGAAAGAGTTAGTCCTGGCTTTGGAAAATACCCATAAGGTTCATAAAGAGTAGCTGTCATTGCTCATCGGTGCTCTTCGCCGCTATGGGGTTCAGGTAACAGTTGAGTCAAACGGTTCTCTGGTAGTGGTCGAAGATGAGACTTCAGAAACAGTGATTTCAGTCCCTTCATCCTATAACCAAGACCTTCCATCCTACAGCCAATACCTTCCCCCATTTGCATACGATCCCTTGCCAAGGACCACTCCTCCTCAGTCTTTTCCAACATCTCAGCTCATCAGGGCTCCATCGCCCTCAGCTCCTCAGAACGGATTGGGATTCACCCCACCTGTCTCTCAGTTTCAGCAATACCTTCCAGTTTATGCTCCAGCTTCACATAATCAGTTTGAGCTATGTGGCTATGTTCTGAAGCCCCTATACCCACCTGAATGCAATCATGAGTTGCCAAAAGAAAATCTGGATGATTCAAGTTTTCAGCTGTCACCTACCGGACTTAATGACTTCAGCCGTCAGTTTCACCAGTTTGCTACTGTGGTTCCCTCTGCTGATAAAAGTCCTGTTGCGAGTTCCAGTAACTCAAGAGTCCCCGTTGACCCCCATGTGGCAATATTGATGGAGCAAATGAAACAAATGCAAGAAAAGCTTGACCTCATGATGAGTATCAATACTCCCTTGACCCAAGATGTCGAACCAGGCAAGGAAATGATTCCACCAAGCATAACCCAATGCCACCAGTACCAAGCAGCAACCGTACCCAGCTCAGCACCAGTTCCTCACAAAGGAAAGAGTGTCGTAGCCTCCTTCAGCCAAATCCAACAATGGAACCAATTGGGCAATGAAAATCCAAGTCTTGAGAACAACAAGGTCTCCCAAAAACTCCGCTCCCTTCATTTTGACAATGCGGAGATGCCTTTAAGCAAGATTCTGGAAGAGCTAATGAAAGAAAAGCTGATAAAGCCACTGGAGAATTGGAAGCCCAAGAACCCCAATGTTCGATTGGATGAATCTAAGCATTGTCTTTTCCATCAATACCCTGGGCACGACACTGATGATTGCAGCTATTTGGGGTATTGGATCCAGAAATTGATAGAAGATGGGAAGCTCGAGAACCTCCATGGGCCAAAAATAGAAAGTTATGGTAAGAGGTCAATTCAGGAGATGCAAGGTCAGAAACGTCAGCTTGATGATTTTGGGATGCCCATGAGCAAAGTTTTTGACGATTTGGTGAAACGAGGCCTTCTCACACCTCTCGAGAATTATAAGCCGAGAAACCCACGTAACGATGACAGGACCAAGTTTTGTGAATACCACAATCATTATGGTCATGTGACAGACAAGTGTTTGGATCTGAAGAAAGAAATCCAATGGTTGATCTACGAAGGAAAGCTCAAGTTCCCTGGCAGTCCAACCAGCAAAGAGTAGCTAGACTAGGGTCTACCTATCTTTAAGCAAGATTAAAAAAAATAATAGTCTCTTAGTCAACCTTCGTAGGTTCTAGTACTTTTCTCCTTCAATCAAGTCCTCCACGGACATTGTAATTAATCTTCAATTTTCTATAAAAGAGTCTTCTTCTTTTCTTGCTAGACTTAAGACATTATTTGCACACCTACATTACATTTAATGAAACGGTTTTATTTTATATGATCATTTTCATTGCTCAACAAATAATCTCTCGAAATAATTAACGTTTTGATTAATCAGTGTGAGAAAGTCAACTAATGCCTTCCCCATACACTTTCCTTACCTCACAAAAGGCCTCCATCAAGCCATACACTTTCCTTACCTCACAAAGGCCTTCATCAAGCCATACACTTTCCCAATCATGCCCCCACCTCCATCTTGACCAAGTCAACGACGGCGGCATCGTCAAGGGAAAACAAAAGGCCACTTAGCTTCGAAAGATTGACCACGTGTCGACAACAACCTAGGAGCTCGCCTCCGACTTTTAGGGCATCAAGAAAATTCAAGCAGGGGCTCGCCTTGGCCCTCATGTGCTTCAAAAAAAAAAAAAAATATATATATATATATATATATATATATATATATATATATATATATATATATATATATATATACTCCCTCCGTCCCAAATTTAATCGTAAACTAAAAAATGGCACACCAATTAAGGAATATTATTAAGATAATGAAAATGTGTGGTAGAAAATGAAGAGAGAGAATGAGTGGAGTAAATAGTAGGTTGGTTGAATAAATTGTGTGGTGGAGAATGAGTGGAGTTAATGAGTGGGTGGGGTAGGGAGAATATAAAATATTAAAGGACATTCCATTTATGGCGCTTTACACTGGCCTGGGACGACCAAAAGGGAAATAAGTTTACACTGGCCGGGACGAGGGAGTATATATATATATATATATATATATATATATATATATATATATATATATATATATATATATATATATATATATATATATATATATATATATATATATATATATATATATATATATATATATATATATATATATAAAATAATAAAGTGCAAAAAGAGTAATACCCGGCTAGGCTAAAAACCTTGTAAAGGGTTGTTTAGGCAAAAACAAAATTGCACGTAAAAGAAAGAAAAAGAGAAAAATATAGTGCAAAAAGAGTAATACACAGCTAGGCTAAAAACCTTGAAAAGGACAGTCTAGGCAAAAAACAGGGTTGCGCATAAAAAAATGAGGCCAAGGACCCAGCACCGCCAATCAAAAGCTTGACGGATGGGCAAAATCAAAGCTCGAAGGACGGATGTTGTCGATAACAATGGGGCGGTCGAAGCAAAGGTAGAAGCATTTCATAAGCCTTTAGGCACGTGCAAATCCTTTCTCCCCCAATGAAAGACGAAAATCAGGAAGCAATTGAAGCAGCCGTCCAAAATGACTTGGTCATGAAACCAACCCGAGGCCCATGCCTCATCACCCAGTCTTCTCATCCAAACCTTTCCACTAAAGGAACCACAAATCCCATTTCCCAAAGCCAAACACAATCCCGCCAAGGCCGAACTACGGCGACCAGAGCTCCTCACAATGAGAGGAACATAGGCAACCAGAAATGGTCCGGTCATAAGCACAGTCAGATCCCAGAAAACCCGGTCTCATCAATGACCTCCCTATACATAGACCTTTCTTTCACACCCAACCAACCTTGATCCGAGACACTGGTTGACTTTCTCCTCATGATTAATCAAAATGTTTGTTCATATCGAGATTAATGGTTGAATAACCCGAACATCAATAAAGGGTTTTGAGCAATCTTGTGATCATTGCAAATAAAACAAGTTTTCAGACGTCTTGACAAGTCTTCTCTTTCTACATTTTAGGAAAAATAGTGCTAAACACTGATTTTCTGTCAGCGGGGGCTTCCATACACTTTTACCAACCTTTCTGCGCTTATACTCTCTCAAAAGAGTCAAACCCAAAGCGAGTTTTTGTGCCTACGTCGAATAAGGCCATCGAAATAACACAAAATCAGGATCTATTCCCACCTCTAGAAAAATATGCCCCTGCATGTATAAATTTCTAAAAATTCTTTTCTTCCACATCTTCTTGCGGTTGACTGAGTAACTAAAGAAAATAAAAGAGAGAGTACGAAAGGATAGGTTTTTCCCTCTTCTACTACAATCCGCATTAGGACTGCCTTGAAACTCTTCAAAGTTGGGGCTTTGCCAAGCCATTTCTTTAGACTGGGGCTTCTTTAGTCATTTTTGGGGTCCACATCGGGTTCCTCACCATGTCACAAGATGGATTCAGTCTTGGTCAGATTAACCTCAGGATCACTTTTGCAGTACCAATCATATTGGGACTCTTGCTAGGTCATAAGATTGGGGCTTCACTAAGTCACTTCTTTGAAATCTAAGACTTCGCCTACTCAGTTCGTCCAACCAGGGCTTTGCAACCGGGGCTTTGCCAATTAAAGGATCTTTCCTTGCTTTAATAAGGCATGGGGCTTTTCAGAAAGTTTTTCCTCAGACCGGGGCTCCAATAAGTCGCATCCATCCCTAGAAGAGAGGTTTGGTCACTTCGACATCTGCTTTAGTCTTTGGTTGTAAAAGCTTGTCAGCATCAGCTTCAAATGCCAGAGTGTGAGAAAGGAACATTCATCGAGAGAGGGAATTCTAGTCCACGTTGACAACATCTCAGCAACAACAGCAGTTCAGTCCGCACCCAAGGGATACGACCCCGCCTGCTTGAAACCCATCTTAAACAATTTCCAAACACATCCCATATGTACATCCAAACCCAGTCCTTACCATGTTTCCAAGAAAAAAAAATCACCCCTAGGCTCAAGTAACGTGCCAATTGCTAATGATAACATTTTGTCCCAAAAGCGCCTCCGTTACTTCCGTTATAACGAGATAACGCCAGGCGACAGTTTCCTAATTGTCAAAAATCCGACTTTAGCTACCTCTATCACAGATTTAGAAGTATGCTCAAGTTCTCCAAACTTAAGCTAGCTCTATCACAGATTGAGAAGTACGCTCAAGTTTTCCAGCTATAGCTGCCTCTATCTACTCGATAGTGACGTAAGCTTTAGCTTCCTCAGGTGACAACCTCCATTAATCGTCAAAACCTCAAGGATCCTAGACATCGTTCTTAACTATCTAGTGAGGCTTGAACTACGACCAAGGCTTGATTCCTCCAGGATACGTAGGTAGCCTTTCATAAAGGTCCAGCCATCCGACCACATTGGTCACCCTTTTCTTTCACCATTCCTCAATGGTGCGTAAGCTTTTCATAAAAGTCCAACTATCTGACCACATTGGTCACCCCCCCTTTATTTGGCACATTCCTAGTAGGATCGGCTGTTTGACCTCCTAGGTCACCCCGCTTCCATCCTTATAGTAAGGAACCAGTATCTCTTCGCCATGCCCCGGTAGGATCAGGCATGTGACCTCTTTGGTCATCCAATTCCAACCTGTGTCGGCAATTTCAGTCCAATTCCAAAGGTTATGAAAGGTACAGTTCAGGCTATGTATGTCACGCGACAAACCTGGCCAAATGGCATACTAAGTCGCGCGTCATACTAAGCCAACATCAGACATCAGCAGCCTGCAGTATGCTGCATTCCCCAGGGCACTCCCCGACTTGTCAAAAGCTGCAAATACCACCCATCCACTTCTTGAATGCATGGGGGAGGGTTCATTGACCCCATGTACACTCATGCATTCATCCACCTGGTACATATACAAGCCAGAAATCCATTCAAGCCATCCAATTTAAGCCATTTACCATACCATCATCATTTCATAAATTCATGCAACAGAAGGAGCTAACAATGTACATACAAAATAAAAAAAAGACCAGGTTTGATCTTGTACAAAAGATGTGCATGGCAAAATAGCATGATTTAGGGTATATGTTTTCACCAAAAGGGTACAATAACCAAAAAGTCATAATAATATAAGGGGAAGGGGCTACTCTAGATCATCTTCACCATCCTCTGAACCAACTCTGTCATCCTCCAAACCATCTTCATCATCTCCTGAATCACCATCTTCATCCTCCCCGTCGTCCTCAGCCTCCTCAAGCTTGTCATCAGGGTCATCAGAGGGTGCCTCGTAGGCTACGGTCCCCATGCTATAATAGTCATCAAGCTCAGTGATATTAACAGAATCAAGCTCGTAGTCCGTGGCAGTCTCAGCCTCAACATCATCAGCATCATCGTCACTCTCAACGGGTCCGTGAAGAGGCACATTTGGATTCTTTGTCCGAAGGTTCGATCCGCAAGTGCCCCCGCTGGTGCCTACGTCATCAAAGCAGCCCTTCTTCTTTCTCGATTGGCCAGGTGGGGAGATATGAATCGAATCATGTGACCGACATTGGTTCTTCCAAAAACTCACGCCTTTCTGGAGCTTGCCAATCATGCCCACAGCGCCGCAAAGCCCCGGTCAAATGCTGTAAGCCTGGGCCGACACTGCTATGCGTACATAATAAATGTCAAAATGCAGTTATTGATAACAGAAAGGGATGCAAGCAATCCAAAAGACGCAAGGGGTAGTACTTACGGATTTAGAACCTCGCGGGAGCAGCAGACGAGGATGAGTCTGTGACATGTCAATATGAGCTCGCCGCATACGGCCGCGACCCTGGTAATCAATGAAAGTCGGGGGCAAAGGAGGTCTAGCCACATGGCCAGTCGAGGGTCCCACACTCTGAGCACCATAGCCAACTCTGACCTATGGGGACTGAAGATTCCTAGCCACATACAGGGTGTAATCCCCATCCCGTGTAAAGAGATGTGTCGCCACGCCTACAATCAAAGCATCTACATTCGCCAGCTGGCGAGGCAGCCACATCCTAGCTGGAGGATCATCAGGGATTCGAGCAGGCATATTGGGCCCATGCTGTCTGTACACCCTCTCTGCTAAGTATAGGGCATCTTCGGACAAACCCACTAGCAGCTTGCGACATTCTGTCAAGTGCGCAGCATGATCCAAATCCAGATCGTCATAACGACCAGTCCAAGGGAATAAACTCAACCTCAGGGGAGTCCCTCTCAAGCATATCAGCGTATCATGATACGAGGCTGTAATCCTGCACCTCACACCCTCCGTCCTGGTCTGTCTCTTGGCATTCTTCGCCCACCGTCTGAGAGCAGGAAAAGTGGTGGCAGGAAACTCATCCCGGATCTGCCATGCATAATAGCCAAAAACCTCGTAGGCACAAGCCTAAAAAGAAGAAGGAAAAGTCAAAACGGGGAAAATAATGATAGAGTGAAATGTGCAAAAGAAAAGAAGTCAAGATGAGAGAATATCTCGAAGGCCAGGTGACACCAGGTGAAATACTTCGCCTTCCCTCTACTGACATCATCTAGGGCCAAGTACATCTCGGCAAAACCTGCCTCACCCCAGGACAGATTCCCCACGGTATCCCAAGCTCTTAAAAGTTCCAGTAGTGAAATCAGGGTAGTAGATGCGCTGTTGATGAATAGCATGTCAGAAAAACCCACCCATACAAAGGCTCTCGCCAATCTCTCGGCTCTCAGCCGGCTCTCAGCAGAATCATCAACAACGGTGTAGTCCCTACTCTGCTCCCCAATCAAACCATGTAGCTCACCCAGCTCGTATCTATTCCCCTTCTTGATCTGGGGAACGAAACCAAGTAAGCTCATAAGGTCGGCATCGTGAATAAGCCGGGGGCTCGGCTACTGTGGTGCTCGTCCATATAGAGTGGCTCACCCGTAAAGGGCAATCCCGTGATGACCGCAAAATCATACGGTGTGACTGCTGCCTCACCCAGAGAAATGGAATGAGTGAGTGGTCTCCCACCAAAACTCCCTAAACGCCTTCACCAAATCCACACTCCTCTGGGTGTCTCCAATGGCCTTCACCATCTCAAAAAATTGCCCTAGCCCAACGACGTAGACCATGCCCTTAGGCGAATGTATTTGCTCCTGGCTGCCCGGCAAGATCTGCCATAGTCTACCAATCACCTTCGGAGAACCTCGGGTGCGCAATCCCTGCAGGTAAACATGGTACATGTATAAATATCTCATGCTGTTTCTTGAAATCATCTCAAGTGAAAATAGGTCAAAACCTATCAATGTAGAACATGCATCACATTTCCTAGTTCAATCCATGTTCACATGCCAATTCATGTTAACTTATTGCAGTCTGGAAAATCCAGTTCCAATCGATTTCACCCAAATAAATTTTTTTTTTAAAAAACCTGGCAAGGGTTACGTACCACATTTTTCTTCCCAACATCCGAGGTGTGTTCATCAAGCTGTGGATAGAAATCCCCCCTTTGAGCTTGCGGAATGAATGGCCTTTGGTTCCGCTGAACCCCCTTCCGTCGATTAGCCAACTCGGCGTGTTGTGGAGCTCTCTTGGTAGGACGTGTTCTAGGAGGCATTTCCTCAATTGAATCAGACTCGAAATGTTTGGTTTCTCTCGATTCCTCTCAATTTCCCTCTGATGTCCACTCTCTCTCTCTTCTCGTTTTCATCTCCCTCTCAATTTCAATTTTAATTGAGTTTCAAATGAAGACTGTGCAAATTTTTAAAGAATCTGTCCACATGGCTTCTTATGTCGTGCGACATACTTAGCCCATGTGGCTAGTTTTTACAATTTTGCCCCTGAAGGCTCAATTTTACAATTTTGTCCCCCATAGGCATGTTTTACCCTTTGTGCCCCTGACATTTCCAATCATATCAATCAAATTTTCCTTCTAGTGCCTCCGTGGCCTATTTTACAAATATACCCCCGTGGCACGTTTTATTAAATTTGCCCCTGGCATTTCCAATCCTATCTCTTAAAGTTATCGGGTCTTTCTCGTTTCTTTACAAAAGTTATCGGGTCCTTCCAACTTTTTAACAAAAAAAAAATTATTGGGTCCTTCCCGTTTCTTTACAAAAATTATCGGGTCCTTCCCACTTCTTTATAAAATCCATCCTCTCTCGCGATCTCCGTTATTCCAGAATGA
Organism: Adenophora triphylla var. japonica; assembly: GCA_022495995.1. NCBI lineage: Eukaryota > Viridiplantae > Streptophyta > Magnoliopsida > Asterales > Campanulaceae > Adenophora > Adenophora triphylla. Next base: position 105,394 of record JAFEMH010005199.1, on the reverse strand, counting down.
AGGAATAACATTTCGCTCTCTCGCGATCTCCGTTATTCCAGAGTGAAGGAATAACATTTCGCTCTCTTTCGATCTCCGTTATTCCAAGATGAAGGAGTAACATTTCGACCTCTCTCGCGATCTCCGTTATTCCAGAATGAAGGAATAACATTTCGCTCTCTCACGATCTCTGTTATTCCAGAATGAAGGAATAACATTTCGCTCTCTTTCGATCTCCGTTATTCCAAGATGAAGGAATAACATTTCGACCTCTCTCGCGATCTCCGTTATTCCAGAATGAAGGAATAACATTTCGCTCTCTCGCGATCTCCGTTATTCCAGAGTGAAGGAATAACATTTCGCTCTCTTTCGATCTCCGTTATTCCAGAATGAAGGAATAACATTTCGTTCTCTTTCGATCTCCGTTATTCCAAGATGAAGGAGTAACATTTCGACCTCTCTCGCGATCTCCATTATTCCAGAATGAAGGAATAACATTTCGCTCTCTCGCGATCTCCGTTATTCCAGAATGAAGGAATAACATTTCGCTCTCTTTTGATCTCCGTTATTCCAAAATGAAGGAGTAACATTTCGACCTCTCTCGCGATCTCCGTTATTCCAGAATGAAGGAATAACATTTCGCTCTCTCGTGATCTCCGTTATTCCAGAATGAAGGAATAACATTTCGCTCGCTTTCGATCTCCGTTATTCCAGGATGAAGGAATAACATTTTGACCTCTCTCGCGATCTCCGTTATTCCACAATGAAGGAATAACATTTCGCTCTCTCGCGATCTCCGTTATTCCAGAATGAAGGAATAACATTTCGCTCTCTTTCGATCTCCGTTATTCCAAGATGAAGGAATAACATTTTGACCTCTCTCGCGATCTCCGTTATTCCCGAATGAAGGAATAACATTTCGCTCTCTCGCGATCTCCGTTATTCCCTGATGAAGGAATAACATTTCGAATCAGTAAAAGTTTGAACTACGACCTGGCTTAATTCCTCCGGGATACGTAGGTAGCCTACTGTAGGTTCAGCCAATTCGTCACACATGACCCCCCTTTCCCCAGTGGATCTTTTCCGAACTACGATTATTGCTTGATTCCTCCGGGATAGGTAGGTAGCCTTCCAAAGGTTCAGCCACTCGTCCACTTAGGTCAACCAATCCGTCTCGGCATTCACCAGATCGGATCCTTTTCTATCGACAACCCCACTCGCCCTGCAAGTGACGTTACCGAGGGGTTTCTGTAAGTACCCAAATCTGGCTCATGCCTTCCGGTTAAGTTTCCCGACAATTCCCCGGACTTTCCTAAAGTCCAGAAGCAATTCGGGAACTGTTCCGAACCTTCCGAGGGGTGAAGGAATTACTTGGAATTAAAAAATCCACATTTTCCTGTTGGCATAACAACCCTTCTAGAAGCTGCCACCTTGCAGGTTTCTAGAAGGTAAATGGATAAGGCTTACTATGTCGTGCGACATACCCTGCCATGGTGAGTTCTAGAAATTGCCACCTTGCATGTTTCTAGAAGGAAAGCGGTTATGGCTTGTTATGTCGTGCGACATACTAAGCCATTGCCATGCAGCCTATAAATAGAGGCCTGCACCTCTCATTTTGGGCATCCTTTTTCACTCCTCAGTGTCCCTCTGTTAAAATACGCCCAGAAGCATAGTCTCTCTCCTCATATACACCCAAAACACACACTAATTCCTTCAATAAACTCACCATTCAACCAATCCAACACACACTTCCTATACACACCTAGAACCCACGGTTCTCATTGAACCAAGGCTTGATCTCAGCCCCGGAGGCTGACGTTTGAAGGCTCCTATATCTAACTTGATATAGGAAGTTGGGGATCTTCAAGGGTAACGATTCTCTATCCTTTTCTCTCCCCCTATCTTCCTTATATATGAGATCTATGTATTAAATGTGTTAACTTTGATGCATCCTGAGTAAGATCGCATGTTTTAGTCTCATATTTCTTAGATCCACATCTGTTTTTACATCATTTCATGTAATAGCGTCGGCTTGACATTGTTTTGTATGAACACTCGAGATGAGTGTGGATCCCTCATATCCACACCCTCTTGATGTGTTCACTGTTGACATACTTACTCTCTGAGACCCATTTGTGAAGTAACTTGGCTATATCAATGCCTTGATGACTCTGTAAATCTCAGTTGTTAAAGTCTCTGCAAGTGGCTAAGTATGTCACGCGACATACCTTGCCAGACAACCTATGTCACGCGACAACTTTGGCCAATTTGCAGAGTCTTCATCTTTTCAGTTTGCAATCTGATTTTAACCTTTACCATGCTGTAATCTGATGTCAATCTGCAATTTAAATAGCATCCTTTGCACTTAAAATGCCATTTTTACATACAAAGTTGCATCCTTTGCATTCAAGACTTTATCTTTATATCAAAGTAGCATCCTTTGCTTTCAAAATGACATCTTTATGCACCCTTTGCACATAAAATGCTATTTTTCCACATAAAGTTGCATCTTTTGCATTAAGATCATTCCTTTACATCAAAAAGCATCCTTTGCACCCAAAAATGTCATCTTTTCATTAAAAATGTCATTTTTAACATGCATTCCCTAGTCCCCATTGCAACCTTTGGAGCGGACCGGTGTAAAGATCCTATCTTTACATCGTTTCTTCCATTAAAGGTGCCACAATCTCTTTAGAAAGGGATAAACCTTGAACCCTATATCTCCGATTATCACTTGAGACGAGCATAGTAGTCCCTAGACAAGCTCAATCATCTCAAGATGTAGGATTGATGGGCTAAGAACACTCCTTTCCTAAAGAACCTCATTTTGGACTATAAAAGAGAGTCCTTCTCTCGATCACGCCAGACCCAAGGTCAAATAGCGATGATCACAAGTCCAAGATGAGGACGGGATCAAAATCCCGAACACATAAAAATCCAAGGAATCCCGAGCAATAACCAACTAAATGGTTTATACGTCCGGAAGAGAACTTGGAACATTTCCCCCCCCCCCTCTTTTCAACACATGCACACAAGCAAGCACGAAAAATGGAATTTTGGGAGACTTGCTTCGGCAAGGCACCTTGGGTGAACGACGATCCGTTCTTCCCAAGGGATAACTTAACCTCCGAACCCTAAATCCTTTTTTTCAAAGTTTTGAGGAAATCAAAATGGCGTGGCGACTCCGTTTTTCAAATTAAACCGGATGTTTTCAAACTCAAGTGAATCCAATTTAAAACACAAAAAAATAAATTTGGGCACACATTCACAGGATATCTATGCGTTTAGTGCAAGAGAATTGTACCGGGTTTTTGGAAATATTTATTGCACTTAAATTGTCACAGTACATGGGCAAGATATGACTATCAAGACCATAGTCATCAAGCATATGTTTTAACCATATTAATTGTGAACAACAACTCCCAGCTACTGATATTCAGATTCAGTAGTTGAGAAAGAAACACAATTTTACTTGCGACTGTACCATGACACTAGGTTATTACCTAAGAAAAAATAATCCCCACCGGTATTTTTTCTATCATCTATATCCCTTGCCCAATCTGAATCACTAAAATCAACAAAGTTGGTATAAGTGTCTTTAGTAAACCAAATTCCTAAGTCACTAGTCCCATATACATATTTAATGATTTTTAACAGCGTTTAGGTGAGAAATTTTAGGATTAGATTGATATCTAGCACACACACCTACACTGAACATAATGTCGGGACGATTGGCAGTAAGATAAAGAAGACTACCTATCATGGATCGATAAGGAGTTGGATCAACGTCCTCCCCTCCTTGGTCCTTGCCCACCTCAAATGTTGATCCCATATGTATTTTTGAACTCTTGGCACTCTCCAATCCTAAAATTTTTACCAAACTTCTTGCATACTTGCTTTGAGAAACAAAGATCCCATCATTTGACTGTTTTAGCTGCAATACCACAAAAAAAATTTAGTTCACCTATCATGCTCAGCTCAAAAGTTGATGTCATAGCATACACAAAATTTTGCAAACAAGTTTTAGATGTGGATCCATAAACTATGTCATCAACAAAGATTTGAGCAATGACAAGTTATTTTCCATGTCTTAGAATAAACAATGTCCTATCGGCTTCGCCTCTAACAAATCCATATTCAATTATGAAACTTGTTAAATGCCCATACCATGCACGTGAAGCTTGTTTCAAGCCATATAAGGCCACAAGACGAGCTTTGTTACGAACAATATTACCCAATTCATCAGATTTATTTAAAAAAATCCATTTAGTTCGAATTATATTAGTATGTAATGGACGAGGAACTAAACACCAAACATTGTTTCGGGTAAATTGTTCAAGCTCTTCTTTCATATCTTGAATCCAAAAGTTATCTTTTAAAGCTTCAACCACATTTTAGGCTCAAGAACAGAAACCATACATGAGTATTTTACCTTGGAGTATGTGGTGGACATACACACATACCTTAACCATTCTCTATAATTAACGGGCTCCTTCTTTCTTGTACGAATCCCCTCATTAACCTCCCCAATTATCTGAGTAGTGGGATGGTTATTCCTGATTCTTGCTGGTGGGGGGGGGGGGTTTCTCTCCTGGCCTGTTGATACACAACATCATCATCATCTTCATCTAAGACATTATTTACAACCCCTGTTCTAGAATCATATGTTGTCTTATGTGTTGCCATATCAGAGACAAGACTTGGGGCAACACCAGAATCTGTAGCTGTATCGTGTGAAACAGTTCATGTTTCAGCAGCTTCTCTAGCTTCTTCCAACAACATCAAATGCATATATTCAGTTGGTTCACCTGTAACACTCAAAAATTCATTAAAAACAATATTTACTGATTCTTGAATAATTTTTAATCTTAAATTATATACTCGGTAAGCACGACTGTTTTGATAGTAACCAAGAAAGATAACTTTGTCACTCTTTGAATCAAGTTTTCCTAAATATTCCCGGTCATTTAAAACATAACACAAACACCCAAACACGTGAACATAGTGTACGGTAGATTTCTTTCCATTTAAAATCTCATAGGGTGTCATGCTAGTACCAGGTATTAGAAAACTCTATTCTAAGTGTGACATGCCGTGTTTAATGTCTCGGCCCAAAATCCTTTAGATTTTTTCCTAGAAATTAGCATAACACGAGCCATCTCTAGCAAAGTCCTATTTTTTCTTTCGGTAACACCATTATATTGTGGTGTTTTGGGTGTGAAAATTCCTGGTGCATTTCCCTTTTACCACAAAATGTAGAGAAGGAATTGTTATCAAATTCCTTACCATGATCTGATCTTATTCAGAAAATAGTTGAACAAAATATATTTTTTATTTTGGAAAATAAGTGTTTAAATTTATCAAAAGTTTCAGATTTTTCATTTAAAAAATAGACCCCAAGTAAATCTAGAAAAATTATCCACTATTACATATATATACTTCTTACCTCCCAAGCTTTCTACCTTAATTGGACCCATTAAGTTCATGTGCAAAAGCTGAAAACAATGTGTTGTTCCTGAGTGTTGTTCATTGTGTTGTCAAACAATGTGAGCAACACGAGTCTGTTTACCTTTTTGGCAGTCACCACATACCATAGTATTCTTAAGATTGAGATTGGGAACACCTTTAACAACACTAAGTTTGACAATCTTCTCAATATTCCTATAATGAGCATGTCCTAACTTTTGATGCCATAATATTGTATCATCAATTTTCGTAGAATTGCGTAGTTGTTTTTTACCAAAAAGGTAGCAATTATCATTCGATCATGTTCCTCTCATAACACAAACATTAGTGTTATCATAAACTTCACAAGAATCCTTATTAAACTTTACCTCCAAATCGTTATCACATAATTGACTAATGCTAATTAGATTAGCAACCAATCCTTCTACATGCAAGACATTTTTTAAGGTGGAAAACCGGTGACATTGAAGTGTTCCGATTCCTATTATGTTACTCTTGCCTCCACCTCTATAGGTTACTGAGCCTCCATAAATCGATTGGTATTCCTTCAAAAATAATCTTGTTCCTATCATGTGACGTGAATAACCACTATCAAAGTACTAAGCACCTGAAACATTAGTCCTTAAAGCCGCATAGATAACATTACATTTCAGATTAGCTTTGGGAAACCAAACTTTTCTTTTTGAATTTCAGTTTTTCTGACCACCTGTGTTGTCTCAAGTGTTGTCTTGAGAGTTTGATAACACTTGAGGCAACACTTGAGAACTGGACCTTTTCTTTTGAAAAATAAAGCATTCAGATTTATTGTGTCCAACTTTGTGACAATACCCACACTCAAAGGTATGGTTAGAAATATTACTAGAAGATCTAACTTTTTACTTAACATGTTCTTTTACAAAACTATTCTTAGTTTCCTCATTTAACAAGCTAGAAGTTTTTTTTTCTAGTGATTCTTGAAACCCAATACCTACTTTGAGAGGCTTACTCAAGTTGAGTTTCTCATCCAATTTTGAAGAACCCGTGTTAAGCTTCTTGAAGGTTGATTCGGCTAGATTGAGTTTGGACTTGAATTTATCAAGTTCTTCATCCTTCTTAGTGAGTTGAACCTCTAGCCGTGTCATAGAGTCCTTAAGCTCCTGGTTCTCTTTGGTCAAGAACACCACCATCTTGTTCTCCTTTTTCCATTCTATTAGAAGAGACTCATAGATATTTTTAATTCATCAATGAGCTCATCTTCACTAAGCTCATCCTCCAATAAATAATTTGTATCAAAACTAACAGAACCATGAAAGCATACATCATTAGAAGGATTTAATTATTATACCTGCTACGTGTTCTGTCATGTGTTGTCATGTGCTGCACAACACTTGAGGCAACACATCCTGACGAGGATAGCTCCTCCACCGTGGCAAACATTACGACTTTCTCAAGGTGTTTGCCCTTTTCAGTACCTTCCTCCTTTTCATCACTAAGAGACACCCACAAATTTTTGCCCGCCTTTCTCAAGGTGTTTGCACATTTATTGGCATAGTGACCCCTACCGGAACAAGTATAACATTGAATGGATTCAATGTATTTGGGATCAGATCTGGACTTCTCTGAAGATGCTCTCTTTAGTGATGTATCATTTTGATTCGGAGGAATGGTTCTCTTGGGGCACGAAACTATGCACCTTGGATTGTTGTTCCTTAGCTTTAACCTGCACATTGTTAAACTTTCTTAGTATGGAATTATATTTCTTAGAAAGCAAAGCCACACTAGTATTCTCATCTAATTCCTCGAATGCTTCATCTTCTTCATCCACTACCGTGTCCGTAGATTGATTTTTTAAGGCAATATTTTTGCCTTTTGAATCTTCGGTTTGCTCATTAAGGTTCAATTAAAAAATTTCAAAATGCTCATCAAGGAATTAATATTCATAGTTGAAAGATTTTGAGCCTCTTCAATGGCTGAAACTTTAATGTTAAAACGCTCGAAAAGAGTACGAATAGCTTTTGAAACAAGTTGTTTGTTAGTAAAAGATTCTCCTAATACTTGACACTCATTTGAAATATCAATCAACTTTTCAAAATATGAAGAAATATCTTCATTTTCACCCATTTTTAATCTTTCAAACCTACTAGCGAGACCCCTAAGCTTCGTTTCTCGGACACTATCATCACATTCACAAAATCTTTGTAAAGTATCTCAAGCATCCTTTGCAGTGGGACTATTTTAAATGAGTTTAAACATATGCATGTCAACCCATTTATAGATGGGATTAAGTGCCTTTTCATTGAAACTAGCTATATTATTCTATTCATTTGTCCATTCGGATTTAGGTTTGACCTTTTCGTCACCATCTTCATCCGGAAGTAGCAATGGAACATAGTAACCATTTGATACAGATCGCCAAGCTCGAATATCAATTGATTTGATATACGAGCGAAGATGAATATTCCAATAAGCATAATTTGACCCATCTAAAACAGGAAGCCTCTTTTGATTAGAATTAGCAGGGTCATAAGCCATGACTAATTGATAAAAACACTTAGTATATCAAGTGCTAGACTCTGATACCAATTGTAATTGTCAATGGCTTAAGAAAGGAGAAAATCAAAACGAGTGTTGTCAATAGTATTGCCTACACTAAAAATAACACTGTTCACACCAATACAAAAAGACAAAAACAATTGAGATTTTTAAGGCTGCGAAAATAAAAGAACACACAAGAGAATAGATTTTTCTCAAGTTATATACTCCCTCCGTCCCGGACCTTGATGCCTAGTTTGACTTTTCACGTAAATTAAGGAGAGAGTATTATATTGAAAGTGTTGTGAGTGTGAAAGTAAAATAGGAGAGAGATTGAGTGGAGGGAATAATAAATTATAATGGTGTTGTGAGTATTAAAATAATGTAGGAGAGAGAATGAGTGGAGGGAATAGTAAAGATTCTTTTCCATTTTAGGAAATGTGCATGTAGGTTTGGGACGCCCAAAATGGAAAGTGTGCACGTAGGTATGGGACGGAGGGAATATATATATATATATATATATATATATATATATATATATATATATATATATATATATATATATATATATATATATTATTTGAGGGGGTGCCCGGATGGCAACACCTTTTTTATAAATAAACTTTTGTTAAAAGATCGAAAAGATCCCTAATAATTTTCAATCAATAGCATAGGGGAATAACTATTATAGAACACACTCTTTACAATAACTCACTATCTCACACACAGAAACATTATAGGAATGAGAGGTATTCACTATAACTCACCGGTATTGGATAGAGTGTTGCCAACACATGTGACAACACTAAAGAGCCGTGTTCTAACTTGTGCAAATCTCAACTTCTGGACTGGGTCATTTGAAGCTGTCGAATCATTGCACTTATATAGGCTCTTAGAAATTGGAACCTACACAATCTCACCAGAAAAATAGCCATGAGAGAGAAGACCACTTTTAGCTCCACCTTCCATGTTTGTAGGAGACTAGGTTTTCCTTTGCTTCAACGCTTGTACCACCAAGCTTCTTCAACCTTGTACACCTTATCTTCAGTCCCTCTATGTAGATAAGCCTCTAACAACTCTTACTTGATCTCCACTTTTACACATAAATGAGGATCTTATCTTCAGTCCCTCTATGTAGATAAGCCTCTAACAACTCTTACTTGATCTCCACTTTTACACATAAATGAGGATTTATGTGTAACTTTCTTTTCTTCCTCATTTGTCATGTCTTGCACACCCATGATTGACTTGTTCAAACATAATTTCAACAATCTAATAGCAAACATGTAAACAATTAACTATCACTTTGTAATTTATGAATAACATGTACGTAGTAACTATCCTCATTTTAAACTGCCAACACACGACAGCAACACATGAGGCAACACCAGTAACAATACTGGTGTAGCAGCACAGGAGACAACACCAATGGCAACACTGATGAAACACTAACACGTGACATATATGAACAACGTACTTTTGTACTCGTTAACAAATAATGCAACAAACTTATTTTTTAGTTATGGTAACAGAGTTGATAATGTGGCCGACATTGCCACTTCAGCGATATGTTACTGCCACGCCATTTAATTCAATGTGAATTTTGACATGGCGATGCCGTGTTAATGCCATGTCATCAACACCGTTAGTTTTTTGACATCGTGAGTAAAAAAAGAATTTCATTACTTAATAACGAGTGCAAAGGTATGTTGCGTAAATCTGTTACTAACGAGTATATTTGAAAACTAGAGTCAAGTAAGTTGCATGGATTAATAATTTTCCACAATGGGATTGTAGATTTTATTTTAATTTTTGTATCCAGCTAAATTCATACAAGTATACGAGCAGTATACAATATCGCAACCAATAATACCAGTAACCATGTAACCCATTGTATTCCCTCTGCCACCAAACCTTGGCCTAAAATATGATTATTGAATTAGTATCAATTTATTGACCTAACTGACTTAACATATTTACATTATTGACCATTCACTCTATATTTACACAGTACATCCTTGAAGAAGTATTATCTACATTTACATCTCTAATAACCCCCCTCCCCTACGTACCATCACCGTTTAATTATGCTATTTACTCTTTCCATCCCATAATAAGCTAGGTTTCGAGTTTAACAAATAAGAACTTTACTATGCGATAGAGGGTCGGAGGAAGTATTAGTTTAAAATAGTTCAGGGGGCGGGTGATGTCCTTTTCAATAATAAAAATTAAATAAATCAGTTACTCCAGTTTGTTTTGCAGTCCTCTACGGTCAGTGTTTGGTGGGCTCCAAACATTTAGTTGGTTCAGTTGAATTGACTTAAGATGCGCCAATATGGACTTTGAAATTGTCACGGTTTCACCGGAAAGAGATGTTACCGTAGATGTTACCCAACATCTTGGATAACACACTGACGGACAGCACACACACCACAAAATTAAATAGTTTGTAAAAATTTTGTGCAGCGAAAATAAATAACACAAGATATAATTTTCTCAAGTTATATAAATATATAACTTGAGTGTGCCTAGATGGTGAAGACTTTATAATCAATATAGAAAAATTACAAAGCCGAAAGTTCCTTATAGCTAAAACAATGATAATGCTCTATGGAACAAATGAGACAAAGTTCAAATCCTATTCTTAGCTAACACTTACTTAAACACACAATGTTTATGTTAGAATCACAAGGGAGGAAGGATTATAAGAACCAAAGACACTTTGTCTCTCTTGTGTTATGGTGTGTGATATTTGGTATTTCCTTGGTATATCTTCAAATGAACACACCTAGCCTATTTATAGTCTTCAATTGCCTTGGAGGCTACTAAAAAACAACAGTCCTTGATGCTCAAATCGTGTGAGAGGAGTGGAGAGATTTCATGGCTTGATTTCCTCTTCATGCGCCAACTTCTCCTCCTTTGTAGCAACCGAAACTTGATGCCCAAGTCCTTGCTTTATCTCCTTGTACTCTCTTGCTTTCTTGGCCTTGTAATTCTTCAATAATCAAGAACAACCTCAAGACTTGGTCTTCCCACGTTTTTGCTTCTTCATCAACAAATGTGAGCCAAGTAAAATTTACACATAAATCTCCTATTTATGTGGAACTTATCTTCAACCTTATTCCATGTCTTTAGCTAATATTTCCACCATGTATTAACCTGAAATATGGACCAACAAACACATATATCTTGCAAATAATATTAAACATTAGGATATAAAATAATACGGAAAGAATTATTAAATTACAAATCATTCCAGTTCGGGTAACACCCAACTGCCAGTGATAGCACCTGTGGTAACACCCACAGTCTGTACTAACAATCTCTCCCATAATTGATAATTTATTTCCAAACTCCAAAGTACTGATCCATGCAAGAAAATGTTAGCCATAACAGAGCAACTTTCATAGTTATCAACTCCCCCATAATCAAGGAATTAACAATCACAATGATTTATCACAAAATACTAATTATTAAAACATATTTTCAAAAATAAGTTTTCCAAATAACTAGCAACCTAAAGTTTCAAAGACAAATCAGAGCTACTAAGCTACTCCATGTTTAAACAACCCTACAAGTTTTACCAAAAGCAAATAAACAAACCACCAAAGTATTTATGACATGTTCCAAATAAAAACATAAAAGAAAATTGTTTATCAACCACATTGTTTATCACCAAAGTATCACAACCATAAGAGTGACAACATCAACCTTCATGCAATGTTTGCAATTACTCTTCACGCTCATCATCAGCTTCTTCTTCCTCCTGTTCTTCCCCTTCGTCATCTCCAGCATCTAAGGCAGCACCTTGATGTGCTCTGCGGCAGCTGCTGACACCGCTAGCATCTCCACCACCACCACTCGGACCAGCTCCATCAGCACCATCAGCACTATTATCTCCCCCAGTTTGGGATGAAACTTGCCGAATAAACTCATCAATAATTTCCTTGAGCTTAGTCCATCCTTGCACAATCTCGGCAATGGCAGCAGTTTGTTTGTGGAGAAACGCCAAAACTGTGTTCTTTGGAATTGTTGGTGAAGCATTCCCCAACAAATTGTACACATTTGCAAGAACATGAGCTGCATCTGTACCTGAAAAACTTGGAGATTTCGGAGTAACATTCGGGGTAACAGTATGAGTAACACCCTTAGAAGAAACCGCAACACTTGACCCTATTTCCTTTTCCTTTGACCAAGGAAGATCACCTGTGTAGTTCACACTCTTGGTGTTCTTCTTAGTCAGCTGAGTATCTATAACATAGAGGTCAAGACTGGGAGTGTACTCATCCGACTCTTCAATGGGCATTTTTTGAGATTTCAAAATTTGAAAAATCAAGGAAGGGTAAGGAAACATTGTAATATCTTTTCTTCTACCCCACGAAGCCAAATGTTTGAAAATCACTCTACCCAAGTTCACCCTTTGATTCTTTCCTAGCTTATACAAAATTTCTGCTTGTTGCAATGTCACAAATTGCTCATGTGAAGTAGGAACCCAATTAAAAATACAAAGCTTGTGAAGCACGGCAAAGAGTGAAGTGAGACGGGAAGCAAGAAAATAAACTTTGATTTTGGGATTGGGATTCTTGGGCCGTTAATGCACGACATTATTCGAAATAAACCTAGCTTTCTCATCCTTATGCACTAAAGGACTATCATCATCCACATTGGAGAGTCCTAAAGTCTTGTTGATCAAAGAAGGGGTAATGGAAAAAATTTGGTTCCTTAAAAACACCTTTCCATATTGATCGGACTTATCATTTTCTAGGTTTGTAGAAGATTGGCATAGAAATTTTTGACAATTGCCTCAACAAATTTCGAAGATTGCAAATTTGCTTTCAAAAAGTTTCTATCTTCCAAGAAGTGAAAAACCCCATGTTTTTTGAAATCAACCTCGTCAATGAACTTTTCTTTGAGAATTTTCGTGTCACTGTGTCTTAACCAAAACTCCATATTTTCTTTTCGATAAAATTCCAACGAGAAGTAAGGTTTTGGAAAAGCTACATTCACATCATCAAACTCTTTCTCAAGAAAATCAGAGGACTCAGAATATGCAAACTCACTAATTGAAGACTTCGAAGCCTTAGAAACAGAAGATGTTACCGTGGGTATTGCAGCCTTCTTGGTAACATCTTTGACATCAGCCTTTTTCCCTTTGCCCTTAACGTTTCTTTTCACGACTTCATACAAAGTCTCTTCTTCCTCAAGCCCCCAATCTTCAAATGTCTCAGCCGATTGGCTCTTCTCAGCGTTGGCATGAAAGTCTTCATCCGAAACATGGGTGGAGGAGAGACCAAGGGATGATTCTTCTAAATTAAACTTCCACGGGTTCGGAGGAAGTATTTGAGGTTTCTTTGCTCCTCAATGCAGTGAGCCTACTCGAGCTCCTCTTTTTGGCGAGATGACCCGAGGGTTTGTGACCAATGGCTTTTCTTTTAGTTTTCTTGGTTGACAGAACAGGGGGTAAAGGTGGTAGCACTACAATGGGCAACAGTTGCGCCATTGTAGTCACCAAAGGAGGATCATCAAATGACATTGTCATCACCGGAGATACATTGAGAGGGGTGGTCGATGTGTCCATTTGACTTGGACCACTTGAACCAACGCCCGGAGAAACCTCCAAAGGGGCGGATTGCTTTTTGGAAGGGGTTGCCATGGTTAGGGTTTAGGAAGGTTTAGGAATTTTGGAAGGTTTTTGATTTTTGGAAGGTTTGAGAGAGAGAGTGACGGTGACGGAGGGAGAGTATATACTGTGTAGAGAGAAGGGGGTGAAACGGTTAGAGAGAGAGAGAGAGGAGAAAAAATAGGGATTAAGTTTAGGAAGTGATTTAAATTGACAAGACTTATCCCACTAAATAAGCTCCATATTTACTTTAAATTAATTACTCAACCTCCCCCTATTTTATAGCCACAAAAAAATAAATATTAACCCCCCCCCTATTTTCTAGCCACACAAAAAAATAAGTACAAACTCCTCACAAATAAAAACATCCGGCCATTATTTTTAAAAAATATATTTTTTTCATTAATTTTTTTTTTCATATTCAGATTTTTTAATTTTTAATTTTTTAAGTATGAAAAACAAAAATAAAAATAATAAACAAAACAAATATACCTAGTCCACATGGTTTTTGAAAAACAAATCCCTAAATTTAAGGACTTAGTTATTTGAGATGTTTATAAAAGATAAAATAGGTTTGTTAAAGACTTTTTCAAACTTTGTAAACTCTTAATCAGTAGAAAGACTTTCAAAGTTAAAAAAATTAAATAACAAACCAAAAATAATGAATAAAAAATAATATAGCACATACAAATATGTTAATGGAAATCATGGTAACATCTAGGATAACACATATGATAAAAACCCTTGATAAATATTTTTCATTTTCAAGCATTTCAGGAATAACAAGCTTAGCCATTTTCAAACACTTCAGGCATAATAAGCTTGTAAGAACATGGGGCATAGTTTGTGAGCACCCCAACCCGGGACCTAACGCGTGTCCCGAGCTTGAGAAGCTCAAACTAAGAAAACCCATCTTAGATTTTTAAAACATTTATTTGCCTTTACAAGAAGACCAATTCTAAATTTTCCATAAACAAAATCAAATAATAATATCTCCACTTGGAGGAATTTAAACAAATACTTTAATAACCATACTTGATTAATTACATTGAAAATCCTAATTAACATTGTTTGACAAAAGAGTTTTCCTTCCAACTTATAAAAGAGTAAAACTTAAATGTGACTCCCGACAACCCACTCATATACCTATCATGATAAGTCCCAAAAGCGAGAGTCCAAACTCTTTCCCCGGCCTCACTGGTTCAGGTCACCTGTCTCAGCACAATCTAAAGCAGTAAAAGGGAAGGGGTGAGAATAAATCTCAATAAGCTATTATGAATGCAGCAAGATGCCAAACCAGATGCAACACATAGCATGGTAGCACATAACACATTATGAAAGCGGTAAACACCTTACGTTACCTCATTTTACCTTTCCCGTTTGAACAATAAGTCGTACAACGTGGGAGTAAAACTCCTCTCTTTGGTGAACTGCCTCCAGCACATTCCCCGCTTATAGGACTCATACTCCAGATATCCATATAAGAAAATCAGATACTAAATCAGAGTATCCAACAACAATACCGCTAACTGTAAAGCTTTTGGCTTAATACAGAAGCATTCCCCCTAATCACCAAATCGCAACGGTCTGTAAGGCTTTTGGCTCAATACAGTCGTTAGCACACCCACTATGTGGCCACAGAGGGGAACGGTCATAGGTATAATGAACCTTCAATCACTTATAGAACAAATCAATAATTGATTGAATTCCATTATACCCCCGAATATCAACACGTTCAAGCACATAATAGATACTTGAAATAAATCCACAAAAAGGGATAATAATATAACAACATGGTAAAATATACTCATGCTAATCCATACCATAGTGCAACAGTTCATTTAATACACTATGCATAATACCATTAACGAATATGAGTTCAAATAAGGTATCCACATAACCACATAATCCACACCGGGATACAATACAACCATATACCAAATAATCCACAATCGGGATACAATATTTTGATGTAACACATAACATTACTAACCAACACACTAGTGTGATTATAGTCTCTACTCTGTTCAACTAATCACCAAGGTATGGGAGCAAGTACGGCCAACCTAAACCGTAAACCATTCTTACAAAGTTACTACTCAACCTTGAATAATATTAATAAAGGTGCAAGACCTACTTCCCACAATTCCATTTTGACCAAATAAGACATCATGGCCTAGCCAAGGTATTCTACTTTAACTTAGGTTAAAAAGGATTAATTCATATCTGAAGTAGATTAGATTTCACTACTTTGAAAGGGTTAGGAATCATACTTAGTGGTTGTGGTTAAAATTCAGCAAGAAAGGAAACTGGTGAACTTCTGGTGACATGGTCGACCGCCCAAGTCACTATGGGCGACCGCCCAAACAAAGGTCAAAAGGGGTTGATATTTCTGTGCTGATGGGCGGCCCCTCAAGCCACCATGGGCGACCGCCCAAGAGGGAAAATCTGAAGTCCAAAGGCTGCATTGGTGGGCGGCCGCTCAAGCCCATATGGGCGACCGCCCAAGATTGAAAATCCTCAAAATCCTGTTGAACCAAAATCCCAAGCCAAGCTTCTTCAAAGTTGTGAACATAAAAGGTTTTACTAACTTTCCTAACCTCATTATAAACCATTTAAACCCAAAGTAGTATTAATTTAGTACTCAAAATCCATGTCAACATTCCAAATAATTAAGACTAACCTAACCCTTTCACTTACTTAATTAATTCTCACATTTCACTACCACATTTCAAATTTAACCTTCTTAATCTAACTCAACCCACTTTCTTACATTCTTGATCAACTTCCTTAACAACAACATCATTCTTTATCATTAACCAATTTATTAACTCCAAGAAGATTTCCAATGTATCAAATAACCATTATAACAACAATAACACAATTATTTCATGAGCATTTAAAGAAAGGAAATATCATAATAATTCACTTCCTAACTCTAATACTTGGCCAAACCCACATTAAATTCTTACTCTTGAACCATACTTTTTCCCAATTACTCTATACCACTCTTCTTTCAACTTAGATCACCAATTTACAACTTAAGATCAATTCCAACTCAATTATCATTATTAAAAATACCAAAAATCATCTTCTTTCAACAAGAGATTAATTAACACATAAAGTGGGCAATTATTAGAAAGAAGTCATAATAACTTACTTTAGAGATATGAGGTGAAACTATGATTTCTCTAGCTTGATGCATTCCCCTTGCCTCTACGAACATGGAAGTACACCCGGATCTTCAAATGGAAGAGAATTGCATTTATTATAATTTTTGGAAGGAGGAACTTAGGAGAGAATTTCCATGGAGGAAGTATGAGTGAGGAGGTGAAGAAGATGATGGAAAAGGTATGGGAGGAGTATAAGAAGTATGGGGAGGAGTTGAAAATAACGAAAAGGGAGGAGGAAATCAAGGGGAGAGCATGCCTCCCCCCCATTCCCAAAACTAAGGCTTTCCAAGTTTTCGACATAAATAAATCTAACTACCCATATTTTATTTATTTTGTCCATTTCTATTATTATACTTCTCCCAAGATGCTTTATTTAATTTCCCAATCATCTCACCCTAATATAAGAAATCAAATATATAAAATGAACACAAAATGTTAATAATAATATTAAAAGAATTTAATATGATGCTAAAATAGTGCATAGGGTTAGGGTCGTTACATTCACTCCCCCTTAAAGAAAATTCGTCCCGAATTTTAAAAGACTTACCTGGAGGATTAATAACAAAGGTTACTCTCCCAAGCATTTTGAATTACAACCTTCAAACAGTTTCCTAAATGTCATGATTCTTCTATACATTCTCACAACCCAAATATTCTAGAATTTACTCCCGAAATTGTAATTCTAATAACTCTTCAATGTTTTCCCCACATATGTCAAATCCGCCTAAACATCATTAATTGAAGAACTCCATAAGTACGAAGGATCATACAAATAAATTTTCCATATCACGTTTTATACAGTATCCCTTCAATGCTTAAACTAAAACTGCTATTATACTCAATTCCGCTAAGATTAATAAAACCTTTCAAGTTGAAAAGAAATCTATCACTCCATACACCATCTATTCTATTCTTCAAGAGTTTGGATAGTCTTCTAATCTCTTCCTTTTAAGTAACTAAATCCTCCAACTCTTAGGATCGGTAACAAATTCCACAAGAGAGCTTCAAAAAGGTAAGGTTCTCACATAAAACAATTGCAGGCACTCTTGAGTAGAGGGTAAGAAAATTCTGGTTTATCTAAGCCAACTTCCTCGAAGCATACGCTATTACTTTCCCAATTCTCAGAATATCACCATCTAATTCCCCTCTAATACGCACTTAAAATTTCACAAAGTCCTCCCATCCATTAAGCAAGGTAAGGATCGGATCTATAGCCAATCTATTCTCCATCTCTATCAATATAATTCATACTTATTACATCCTACACCATTTATACATTCTTTAGAATTAATTAAAGCAACGATCTTTCATTTTTCAAGAATTCCTTAAAATTTCCTTCGGTAGCACTTGCCAACCCCAAAGATCACGAACACAATCCTCGTAAGATCTAGGGGACATCCAAGCTTAAGACTTTAGAACCCAAAATTTTGAATCCTCTCAAGCCAACTCACACTTGCTAAACTCTTCAAACAATGAATTCCCACTAAAGGCAAATAACACAACTCACAAATGATCCTCCAATAACTTTAAATAACCAAGAAGCTCATCAATCATAACTACCATAAAGCCGTCAAGATAAAGATTAAAATCCCGATTATCATACTTAGAATCAATACATGAGATACTCTGATGGAAACACATTTACCATCTACTCACAACTAGCACATAAACTCTTTGAAAAGACTTCTTATGCAAGTCTAACACCTACCAAATATCCTTCACACTTTTAACCAAAACTTTCTGTCTTTAATGCTTACATAACAAGAGTATCATATAAAGGTTTATTTGATTTAACTACCAATATAATCAATTTAGGTATAGAAAAGGAGACTCACTTCTTATGATAGTCTACAATACACCACAATTTCTTAACCATCCAGGTCAAGTATATCTCATAATTACACATCGGTAATCATACCAAATCAACTGGCAATACATGCTCAGCCATAACCACATCACCATCGTGGTACATCAAAGGAGATTCGAGGTATTCTCTCATAAGAGCAGAATCCTCTAACAATAAAACAATTTCTCAAGAAATGTATGTCACATATAAGCAAAATGTGATGCCAAACATGAATGATATGCAACAGGATCTATAAAATATGACCCCTACTTCTGAGACAGGGAATTTACCTCCAGTGACTCCTGAGGAATTTATCTCTCCTGGACCCGAAACACACACTCGATCACAGACCTTCTCTTTTGGTTCCCCTTCGTTATCTCTTTTGGTACCACCTCTTTGTCGTTCACTTTGCTGACTGCTGCCTGAAGCTAACCTCCGATGAAACACATGACAATTTTTCTTGTAGTGCCCAATTTCTCCACAATTTAAGCATTTCCCTTGCTTACTCCAACACTGATCTTCGGTATGTCCAATCCTCTTGTAAAATTTACAATTCATCCCATACTGCTTGGATTTTGGCCTAGATGAAGAAGCTACAACAAACTCTCCTCTCACACTCCCTGAAGTTGAAGTCCTTGATTGTCCTTTAGTGATTTTGGATCCTTGTCTTAGATACTTTGGTTTATTTCTAATCCCACTTTCGGATCTTCCACTATTTTCCTCAATGTCCTTCTCGACCTTATATGCTCTATCTATGACTGTCTGATAATCGGTGAAACTATCAATCCATAATTTCTTCCTAAACTCAATCCTCAAACCTTTTACAAACCTATGAACTCTTTTCGCTTCATGCAATACCAAATGAGAGCAACTTCTAGCTAATTCCTCAAACCGGACTACATATTGATTCACCGTCATGTTCCCTTGTTCCAGTCCTAAGAATTCGATCTCATTCTTGTCCCTTGTAACCATCGAAATGAAATAATCCTCGAACTGATGTGTGAAATTATCCCAAGTCTGGGGCGTATGATCCCGCTCCCAACTTTCCTTCAAAATCTGCCACCACTAATCAGCTGGACCTTAAAGTTTGAAAACGGCATACCTAACTTTCTCTTTGTTGGGACTTTCTATAACCTCGAAAATCCTATTCATTTCTGCTAACCATTTTTCTGCCTTTAACGGATTCGGATCTCCGTTAAAGCTCGGTGGGTTCATCTTCACAAATCTTTCTAATCCATCACTTTGGTATCCTCAAAGTTGATTCGGAACTGATCCTCTAGTCTCCATATTATGTACAAGCATCCTGAATAATTTCATCATCTCTTCATTCTGAATTCCACCTATACCCATATCTCCTTCATTTCCTAGAACCTTTCGCTGATCATCATTGCTTTCGGCCATTAGAACGAACTCCTGCATTAAACACTCGGCGTTAATTATCACACACTCCCCCTTAGTTTAGACATCTACCCTTGACCTCTAAACTAAGCTTTGATACCAACCGTGAGCACCCCAGCCCGGGACCTAACGCGTGTCCCGAGCTTGAGAAGCTCAAACTAAGAAAACCCATCTTAGATTTTTTAAAACATTTATTTGCCTTTACAAGAAAACCAATTCTAAATTTTCCATAAAAAAAATCAAATAATAATATCTCCACTTGGAGGAATTTAAACAAATACTTTAATAACCATACTTGATTAATTACATTGAAAATCCTAATTAACATTGTTTGACAAAAGAGTTTTCCTTCCAACTTGTAAAAGAGTAAAACTTAAACGTGACTCCCGACAACCCACTCATATACCTATCCTGATAAGTCCCAAAAGTGAGAGTCCAAACTCTTTCCCGCCTCACCGGTTCGAGTCACCGTCTCAAGACAATCTAAAGCAAGAAAAGGGAAGGGGTGAGAATAAATCTCAATAAGCTATTATGAATGCAGCAAGATGCCAAACCAGATGCAACACATAGCATGGTAGCACATAACACATTATGAAAGCGGTAAACACCTTACGTTACCTCATTTTACCTTTCCCGTCTGAACAATAAGTCGTACAACGTGGGAGTAAAACTCCTCTCTTTGGTGAACCGCCTCCAAAGCACATTCACCGCTTATAGGACTCATACTCCAGAGATCCATATAAGAAAATCGATACTAAATCGAGTATCCAACAACAATACCGCTAATCGTAAAGATTTTGGCTTAATACGTAAGCATTCCCCTAATCACCAAATCGCAACGGCTCGTAAGGCTTTTGGCTTAATACGGTCGTTAGCACACCCACTCGTGGCCACGCAGGGGAACGGTCACAGTATAATGAACCTTCAATCACTTATAGAACAAATCAATAATTGATTGAATTCCATTATACCCCCGAATATCAACACGTTCAAGCACATAATAGATACTTGAAATAAATCCAAAAAATGGGATAATAATATAACAACATGGTAAAATATACTCATGCTAATCCATACCATAGTGCAACAGTTCATTTAATACACTATGCATAATACCATTAACGAATATGAGTTCAAATAAGGTATCCACATAACCACATAATCCACACCGGGATGCAATATAATCAATATGCCAGATAATCCAGAACTGGGATACAACATAACAATACCAAATAATCCACACTCGGGATACAATACAACCATATACAAAATAATCCACAATCGGGATACAATATTTTGATGTAACACATATACATTACTAACCAACACACTAGTGTGATTATAGTCTCTACACTGTTCAACTAATCACCAAGGTATGGGAGCAAGTACGGCCAACCTAAACCGTAAACCATTCTTACAAAGTTACTACTCAACCTTGAATAATATTAATAAAGGTGCAAGACCTACTTCCCACAATTCCATTTTGACCAAATAAGACATCATGGCCTAGCCAAGGTATTCTACTTTAACTTAGGTTAAAAAGGATTAATTCATATCTGAAGTAGATTAGATTTCACTACTTTGAAAGGGTTAGGAATCATACTTAGTGGTTGTGGTTAAAATTCAGCAAGAAAGGAGACTGGTGAACTTCTGGTGACATGGTCGACCGCCCAAGTCACTATGGGCGAACGCCCAAACAAGGGTCAAAAGGGGTTGATATTTCTGTGCTGATGGGTGGCCGCTCAAGCCACCATGGGCGACCGCCCAAGAGGGAAAATCTGAAGTCCAAAGGCTGCATTGGTGGGCGGCCGCTCAAGCCCATATGGGCGACCGCCCAAGATTGAAAATCCTCAAAATCCTGTTGAACCAAAATCCCAAGCCAAGCTTCTTCAAAGTTGTGAACATAAAAGGTTTTACTAACTTTCCTAACCTCATTATAAACTATTTAAACCCAAAGTAGTATTAATTTAGTACTCAAAATCCATGTCAACATTCCAAATAATTAAGACTAACCAAACCCTTTCACTTACTTAATTAATTCTCACATTTTACTATCACATTTCAAATTTAACCTTCTTAATCTAACTCAACCCACTTTCTTACTTTCTTGATCAACTTCCTTAACAATAACATCATTCTTTATCATTAACCAATTTATTAACTCCAAGAAGATTTCCAATGTATCAAATAACCATTATAACAACAATAACACAATTCTTTCATGAGCATTTAAAGAAAGGAAATATCATAATAATTCACTTCCTAACTCTAATACTTGGCCAAACCCACATTAAATTCTTACTCTTGAACCATACTTTTTCCCAATTACTCTATACCACTCTTCTTTCAACTTAGATCACCAATTTACAACTTAAGATCAATTCCTACTCAATTATCATTATTAAAAATACCAAAAATCATCTTCTTTCAACAAGAGATTAATTAACACATAAAGTGGGCAATTATTAGAAAGAAGTCATAATAACTTACTTTAGAGATATGAGGTGAAACTATGATTTCTCTAGCTTGATGCATTCCCCTTGCCTCTACGAACATGGAAGTACACCCGGATCTTCAAATGGAAGAGAATTGCATTTATTATAATTTTTGGAAGGAGGAACTTAGGAGAGAATTTCCATGGAGGAAGTATGAGTGAGGAGGTGAAGAAGATGATGGAAAAGGTATGGGAGGAGTATAAGAAGTATGGGGAGGAGTTGAAAATAATGAAAAGGGAGGAGGAAATCAAGGGGAGAGCATGGCCCCCCCCATTCCCAAAACTAAGGCTTTCCAACTTTTCCACATAAATAAATCTAACTACCCACATTTTATTTATTTTGTCCATTTCTATTATTATACTTCTCCCAAGATGCTTTATTTAATTTCCCAATCATCTCACCCTAATATAAGAAATCAAATATATAAAATGAACACAAAATATTAATAATAATATTAAAAGAATTTAATATGATGCTAAAATAGTGCCTAGGGTTAGGGTCGTTACATAGTTAGTTATAAAATTCTTTTACACTTCTTTAAACAAGGAAGCATCGTAGTAATGATCTCCGTGCCCCGAGTCTTATTTCAAGTGCAAAGTTTCATTGATTTATGCCGTTCAAATAGGGTACACTGTAGTAGTGAGCTCCATGTCCCTAATACTAAGCACAAATCACTTCATACATTCTCATTTGCAAGATTACATCGTCGCAGCGAACGCCGTGCCCCGAGCTCGAGAGAATAATATGGTATAAGAATTGCCTCTTTGCCTTTTCATTTATCACAAAACATTATTAGTGACTTTGTCACTTTAAGCACAAGGGAATTTTAGCAAGTGTGTTATTCAGGGTGTTATCCTACCACAACAAAAAGGTCAGCATGTGGAGCCGTGAGAACTCTCATATCTCAGAGAACTATGGGAACCCTTACAACACAGAGACTAAAACCAAACAAGCAAAAAATATGACTAGTATACATGTGTTACCCCAGGTGTTATCAGTACCCATGATAACACCTTACGACAGAGGATATTTTTAGAGAATACAAAGACCAAGAGATCTCTTTAAACTAGAAAATCTATCATGGTCTAAGGGTTTGGTGAAAATATCAGCAAGTTGATACTTTGTATCAATATGCTCTATATTTATTATCTTTTTATCTACCATATCTCTTAAAAAATGATGACGGATGTGAATATGTTTGGTACGGGAGTGTTGTACAGGATTTTTGGAAATATTAATAGCACACAAGTTATCACAGTATAAGGTCAAGATATTACTATCAAGACCATAATCATCAAGCATGTGTTTTAACCAAATTAGTTGTGAACAACAACTACCGGCTGCTACATATTCAGATTCACCCGTGGATAATGAAACACAATTTTGTTTTCTACTAAACCATGATGCTAAATTATTTCCCAAGTAAAAACATCCCCCACTTGTACTTTTCCTATCATCCATATCCCCTGCCCAATTCGAGTCACTAAAGCCTACTAAATTAGTATTAGTATCTTTACTATACCATATCCCTAAATCATTAGTTCCAGATACGTATTTAATGATCTTTTTAACTGAATTTAGGTGAGACACTTTAGGATTGGATTGATATCTAGCACACACACACACACTGTACATCAAATCAGGACGACTAGAGGTAAGGTAAAGGAGGCTACCAATCATGGAACGATATAGGGTTGGATCAACATCTTCTCCTACTTGATCCTTTCAAACTTTGAGAGAAGTGCCCATAGGAATTTTCGAGCTCTTCGAACCATCCAACCCAAACTTCTTCACCAGGTTCTTTGCATATTTGCTTTGAGAGACGAAAATCCCTTCACTTGATTGCTTAACCTGCAAGCCTAGAAAGATGTTAAGTTCCCCCATCATGCTCATTTCAATGTTGATGTCGTAGCCTCTACAAAATCATTTAAACAAATTTTTGATGTAGAGCCATATACTATGTCATCAACATAGATTTGAACCACGACAAGTTCTTTTCCATGTTTAAGAATGAATAAAATCCTATGCTTCTCCTCTAGTAAAACCATACTCTAGTAAAAAACTAGTTAACCTACCATACCATGCATGTGGAGCTTGCTTCAACCCATAAAGAGCTTTATCAAGTCTATACACATGGGGTTTGGTTGAAATGGATATTCAAAGCCTTTTGGTTGTTCAACAAAAACTTCCTCATCTAAGTATCCATTTAAAAACACTGCTTTGATATCCATTTGAAACAATGTGATTTAAAGAAAACAAGCAATGGCCAATAAAAGTCTTATTGACTCAATTCTAGCCACGGGAGCAAAGGTTTCATCACAGTCGATACCTTCCACTTGTGTATAGCCTTGAGCCACAAGACGAGCCTTGTTCCTAACAATGTTACCATATTCATCGGTCTTGTTTTTAAAAATCCATTTTGTCCCAATAACATTAGTATTCGTGGGATGGAGTACTAAAGACCAAACATTGTTACGAGAAAATTGGTCAAGTTAGTCTTCCATTGCTTGAATCCAAAAACTATCTTTCAACGCTTCAATCACATTTTTAGGTTCTATAGATGAAATAAAACAAGAGTGTGTTATCACTGATGGGATTTTTGGGTCTTGTTTGTACACCTTCGTTCACCTCCCCAATTACTTGTGTTGTAGGATGATTCCTACTGATTTTAGGTGGAGGATCTCTTCTCACATTCTCGTGAACCTCAGTTTCAACTCCTTCTTGATCTTCATTCGCGGGACTGGAATCAGGTGCTATCTGAGGTGTTATCTCATCAGTGATAACACCCTGCTCCGTTTCTGTGTTACTATCAGTGTTAGCACTCGTGGTAACACCTTCTGGACTGACCTCTTCCAACAGTTCCAAGGGTGTCTCTTGAACACTTTCTCCTGCAATACTTGAGTGATCATCAAAAACAATATTCATAGATTCTTGGATGGTTTTTAACCTTAGATAAAATACCCTATATGCACGACTATTTGAAGCATACCCAAGAAAAATGGCCTTATCACTCTTAGAGTCCAATTTTGCCAAGAAGTCCCGATCATTGAGAAAGTAACACACACAATCAAAGACATGAAAGTAATGACCTTTTGGCTTCCTACCATTTCAAATCTCATATGGAGTCATGGTTGTGCCGGGTCTTAGAAAAACTCTATTGGCCGTGTGACAAGCCGTATTCAGTGCCTCAACCCAAAACCTTTTCGAAATTCTTTTTGAAAATAACATCACACGAGTCATTTCAAGTAAAGTCCTATTTTTCCTCTCAGCTACCCCATTCTTTTGAGGTGTTTTTGGAGCTGAAAATTCTTGGTGAATTCCTTTTCTTTCACAAAAATTTGAAAAAGAAACATTCTCAAATTTCCTCCCATGATCGGACCTAATTCGAAAAATTGAAGCACAAAACATGTTTTTGATATTAGAGTGCAAGATTTTGAAATTTTCAAAAGTCTCAGATTTTTCCCTTTAAAAATAAACCCATGTAAATCTTGAGATATCATCAATATAACAAAAGTATATTTCTTGCCTCCAAAACTTTCTATCTCAAGTGGACCCATTAAATTCATATGCAAGAGTTGAAAAAAATGTGTTGTACCAGTGTGTTGCTTATGGTGTTGGGCAGCACTATGGGTAACATGAGTTTGTTTCCCTTTGAGACAATCCCCACAAACAATTTTTTATTTAAGATCAAGACTAGGAATGCCTTGGACATCATCTAGTTTAACTATCTTTTCTATGTTACGAAAGTGAACATGTCCCAACTTTTGATGCCACAATGTAGTGTCATCAATTTTTGCCGAATGGCATACTATCTTGTCTTCAACAAGATAATAATTATCATTAGATCTTGTACCTGTCATCACACAATTGTTAGTCTTATCATAAACTTCACAAGTATCTTTATTAAATTTCACCTCTAAGTTGTCATCACAAAGCTGACTAATGCTAATTAAATTAGCTACAAGACCATCAACATGTAAGACATTCTTTAAGGCTGGAAATCCAGACCTATTTAGTGTCCCTCTCCCAATGATGTTACTCTTGCTCCCACCTCCATACGTTACAATACCCCTATAAATCGTTTCATAGTCTTTTAAAAACAATTTTGTTCCTGTCATATGACGTGAATACCCACTATCAAATTACTTTATTCCTGTCTATGACGTGAACACCCACTATTAAAGTACCAAGAACCTTCTATATTTGTTTTTAAAGCAGTGTAAACAACATCACATCTAAGATTAGCTTTAGGTTTCCCACCTTTTTTGAATTTTTACCATTCTGATAGAGTGTGTTATCCTGTGGGCTGGGTAACACCTTAGGTAACACAGAGGGACTGGACAGTTTTTTTGAAACAACATGACATTTATTTTTAAAATGTCCAGGTGTGTGACAATACTGACACACTTTCCCTTTGTCACATTGTTCTTTGGAAGAAGAATATTTGTCAAAAAAACGTTCCTTAACAAAACAATTCTCATTATCATTCCTAGACAAAGTGAAAATAATACTATTCAAAGATTCTTGGAAACCAATACCTGCTTTGAGAGGTGTACTCAAGTTCAAGATCTCATCCAATTTGGTAGATCCGATGTTGAGCTTCTTCAAGGTGGTTTCGGCTAGAGTCAATTTGACCAACCTCTTGAATTGCAGTTTATATCTACACTGAGCAGTAACACGCTTTCTGTCATTTTTCAGATATTCAAATTCATATCCAACTTCTGTAGTAATCTTACAAAGTGCATTTCTAAACTCTTGACAACCCCCTTCAAATATTTGACCAACCTTTTGAATTGCAGTTGCCCATTCTGTACTTTTTAGCACATTCTCTTTATGACGAAAAAAGTTAACAGCAACATGGTTCCTACTACTACCACTACTACTAAGCTCAATATCACCGGATTCAATACCACAGTGACCAATAGACTTAGATGATTCAGCTCCCCCATCATTCATACTAGAATCACCACTTTCTTTCACACGAATATCCATGCAATCAAGCCTGTTCCGACGAACCAACATACTCATGCACATAAAATTTTCTTCATTAACCAACATACAACAAGGATTGCTAGGTAATACGTAACAGAGAGATAGAGTATCCCTTTTCAAAGTGACCCACCTCGAACAAATAAATTCAATAATAGAATCAAATGATGAAAACTGAGAAAACATAGCAACAGCTGTTAAATCCCTAAACTTGAAAAACGTCATTACATTTGAATCCATAGCAAGTGATTTTGGGAATGTATATGACCTGCACATAATATATAAATAAAATAAAATTCAATAAACATAATATATAAAAGCAATTTAAACACAACAATATCAACTAAAAAACAATGGATTTCTACCCCTTTTTGCAGACGAGTCTTCAACAACACACCACGAACACAAAAAACCTTGAAATCCTGCAGAAATCAAACGAGAAAACACTGGATCTAGTGTTTATCGTTGGGAAATCTCCCAAATCGCAAAATTGCCATCGCCATCGCCTTTGCCATTACAAATCGCCTCTCTCTCTCAAAAAAAAAAAAAGGAGAAAATTAAACCCTAAGTTGAAAAAGAGTATATATATGAAGGTAAAATAGGAAAATCATATTTCTATTAAATCAGGGAATCGGAAGCGAGGGTTGTGAGGGGAAATATAATTTGGGCTGAAATCTTTATTTGAGATTTACAAAATGGAGCTCCTTAAAATGTCATAAAATATGAACATGGGGGCACTTGGGGAATAAATCCTAATTTAAATTGGTGAGGAAGCAGCATTGCTGGGCTTGCAACCTCAGCGTGGGGAGTTCGAATCTTGGCAGGAGCAGATAATTATATTGGTGATGAAAGAGTAATGTAAGCGCCATGTAGGGATTTTTTTTTTAAAATATAGCTTTTTAAAATTTTATATATCAAAATAACATTTTCAAAAACTTAAGTACCAAAGTAGCACTTTTGACTTGAAATCCGGAATTGGTAATTCCGGATTATGAAATCCGGAATTACCAATTCCGGATTTGATTTTTGTTGTTTTTTTTTTGTTTTTCAAAATTGAATTTTGGAAAATAATAATTCCGTAAATAGGGGGCGATCGCGCCCTAAAATAGAGCGATCGCTCAAGTGTACTCCGGAGGTACCAATTTCGGATTCTATTTTAATTTTTTTTTTTGTTTTTCAAAATTGAATTTTGGAAAATAATAATTCCGTAAATAGGGGGTGATCGCGCCCTAAAATAGAGCGATCGCTCAATTGTACTCCGGAGGTACCAATTTCGGATTCTATTTTAATTTTTTTTTTCCAAAAAAGAAATAAATCTGAATTGAATTAAGTAATGTTTTTTTTTTTAAAATTCAAATCCGAAAATGCTAATTCCGGATTTGCTTTACAAAACCCATCTTCCTCAGCAAATCTGTAAAGAAATCTGGCATTTTAAAAATTCATTGGAGAAGAAGGAGAAAAGAAGAAAGAAGAAGAAGAAAGTAGGTTATTTTTTTTCAAAAAATATTGAAAATTCAAGAAGTTGATTAAGAAGTTCAAGAAGAAGAGGTGATTAAGAAGGTACATTTAATCCTCTTATATTTTGTTCGAAATTTAAATTTAGTATTTATTTAAATTTTTTTGTGAATGTAGTGATATTGTTAAATTAGATTTTTTATAATTTATTTTTCAATTTCTAGGAATAAATATGGCTGGAGTTCCACTTGTTTTCATGTGTTATTGGGAAGGAAATGATGAAAACCCGTTTGAAGGTGAACATTTTGAAAGGGGACCAAAATGTGCACTTAGGGCTAAAACTCGGTGGAGTTACAAGAAGTTGATTAAAAAGTTACCTAAGAAAATTGGGGTAGATCGAGTTGTTGTTCAGTTGCAAGTTATATGTAGATATCCTCATCTTGTTGCTCCCGGGATTGCAAACTACATTCCATTTGTAATCGACAATGATATGGGTATGGAAGTCATGTTTGATGTTTCTGCTCAGTTTGGTGGGTTGAGTAGCTTACAATTGTATGTTAAGATAAATTTAGTTGATAATGTGAATGTTGAGGAGTTTGAAACCTATGAGGAGCCATTACAAAATCAGTATGTTAATGACATGGATACCTTCCGGATGGGTTCTTTAAAAGGTTTTGCTATAGTCGGAGGGATCTTGGAACAAGTACACAAACATATGTGGAAGAGGAAGAGGGAGAGGAAGAGGAGGAGGAAGAGGAAGAGGGAGAGGGGGGGGAAGAGAGCGAGGAAGAGGGAGGGGGTGAGGGTGAGGAATTGTATAATGATGATGATAATGATTCGGATTATGAAGAAAATATTGAGTTGCTTCTAAATGAAGATCGTGACGATGGATATGATGATTGCGGTAGTCCTACCGATGTTAGCGAGAATGAGGGAGAAGATTTGGCGTTACATTTGGTTGCTTACGAAGAACCACAACATCATGTGCATGACAGTCGGGTATCAATTTTATCGTGATATTGGAGAAGGATCGGAGATATATGATGATAACCAATATGACTTTGCTTTGAATGGAATGTAGAACATCGAGGACATTGCCAAAGGTATTCGTTTTCAAAGAAGACAGATGTGCGATATAAAATGAAGTTGTTTCATATTAAGAAAAATCTGCGCTTCAAGGTAAAACGAAGCACAACCCGAAAGTGGACTATTGAGTGTTTGATGAAAGATTTTCCGTGCAATTTTTATGTGAATGTGAGTTTGAAGAATGCCGGGTATTGGGAAATTACCAAATACAAGGGTCCTCATTCTTGTTTGGCAATGAAATTAGCCAAAATCATCGAAACATGGATGCTAAGTTCATAGGGCGGGAAGTTTTGGAACCGGTTAAGGGCGATCCCGAGTTGAAGATTGTGCTAGTGAAGGCGGAAATAAAAAAAGCCCATGGGAAGGAAGTTTCATATAGAAAGGCATGGTGTGGCAAACAAAAAGCTATTGCGAGAGGCATATGGAGACGGGAAGAATCTTACATAAGACTGCCACGTTTGTTAGGCGCCATCCAAAAGTGGAACCACGGAACCATTGTGGAGCATTACGATCCTCCTCCTCCCGGTGCTTTAGGTATGTTTGATCGTGTGTTACGGGCATTTGGCACTTGTGTGGAAGCATTCACTCATTGTCGTCTGTTATTTCGTTGATGGCACATTCTGCATGGAAGATATAGAGGGGTTATTCTTATTGCCGTGGGTGTCGCGCAAATGATAGTCTACTTCCTCTCGCATTCGCCATTGTTGAAAAAGAGGACTATCGAAGCTGGTGTTGGTTTTACGCATCTTCTATGCAAACATATTGTTAAGGGTCGTGAAGTTTGCTTGATATCTGATCGGCATAATGGCATCCTTTGCACGGTTGGAGACATTGCCAGCTGGCCATGAAATGTTATCCACAGATGGTGCATGTTGCACTTGCGAGCTAATTTTCTTAAAGCTCACAAGGGCGTTGGATTGAAAGATCTTTTTGGCGTGCTTTAGCACCACCCAAGATAGAAAGCTTAAATGCTATCTGAGGCAAATTCGTATCATCAACCCTGAGGCATATAAATGGTTTGAGAACTTGGATGCTAGAAGTGGACAATGGCTCACGATGGTGGATATAGGTACGGCATTAACACTACTAATTTGTCGGAAGTTTTTAATGGCGTTATGAAAGGAGCTCTCGGGGAATGCCAATTTCGGCGAGTTGTTGAGACCTCATTCTATAGGTGTGTGGCATACTTTCAAGATAGACTCACTAAAGCAATTAGTGCTTTAGGGGAGATCCTAATGGCATCCCACCACCAAATGCCACGCTACAATTCGGTGAGAGAATCCATCGAAGATACCTATACAACTTGGATAAGGCCGGGTTTCATCACGTCACAAGGTTTAACACTACGTGCGTGGGTGTTTATAGTGTGACGACCAGGGTACGTGGTGACAAAGGTGGACACATTCAAGTTGTGAGATTGCGTGATCGAACATGCACTTCTGTGGCAAATGGATGCAATATCATTACCCTTGTTCGCATGTGCTTGCGTGTTTCAAATCGCAAAGTGTCGATGGTATGAGTTATATTCATCCTTTTTACAGCCTTGCCTCGTACTACAAGACGTGGAGTTGCTCTTTTCATCCAATCCATGACGAGGCCTATTGGAATGTAGATCATATTGTCCCACGTTTTTACCCTAACCCGAAGCATCGACGTGACAAGAAGCAAGGGAGACCCAGGTCAAGGCGGCGAGAAACTCTATGGATTGGCAAGTTGCAAAAAAAAAGAATCGTTGTGGGATTTGCAAGTTAGAAGGTCACACGCGAAGGAGATGTCCAACTCTTAGACAGTAAGAGTAAATTGTTATTTTTATTATTACTTCTTAAATTACGTACTTTGAACTTTTAAGTATTGTTGTTTTATTTGAACTTGTAATATTGCTTTATTTGAACTTGTAATATATTGAACTTGTAATATATTTAACTCTTGGTGGAGTATGACATCAAATATATTTGTAGTTGCGAAACTTAAAACGACCAAATGGGTCAACCGCTCCATTTTATAGCAAATAAAATATGAATAAAAACTGAAATAACATTAAAATAAATATTAAAATTAGTGATCACATCCCGATCACATAGGACAGAAATACAAGTTCAACAGTTCAACAACACATACATTAATCAAACGTTAAAATAAAGAGTTCAAATTAGTGATCACATCCCGATCACATAGGATAGAAATAGAAGTTCAACAGTTCAACAACTTTTACATGAAAAACCCCTTCATGGAAAATCAGATGGGATGAAATCCTTATGGAATACCTGCAACACAAATAAACTAATGTCATTTGTTGAACAATCAACCACTCACGGTCTGTACCTAACAATTTTACCTTGAATACATTGGGGAGTGTGATGTTGAGTATATGTGTTTTACGTGAGGGGGAGAAAACAACAACCTAAAAATTACAAAAAAAACATGATTAGATGGCAATATTAATAATAGGTTCAAGTTGTTGCATTTTTAATACATCATACCTGATGAAGTATCAGAACAAAACCAACAACTATGTCATCTCCGAACTCACTCTCAGTAAACACCTTATGATGAATTGCACCACCTATTGTTCCCGTTGGATCCTATCAATTTTATCTTAATTAGTAAGATAAGACACATACTAATCATGCTAGAAAACATACAAAACGCATATGCTAACCTTCAAAGTCACCGTAGCGTCACCAAATTCATTTCGTGTGATGGTCTTGACAACACCAACGGCAACATTAATCCTATCAAATCCATTAGGAAATCCGCCCGTGATAGTAATGAAAGGGGTAGCAGCAATCATACCATCGCCACTGAGCAGTTCAAGTGCGGAGAGCCAAGGACTGTGTTCGAAATCTTTATCCTCCTTGGGATCTTCAATCGCTCTCCTCACATACTCTTGGGTCGGAATCACAGGTTCCTGAGAGGATCCCCCTCTCTGACGATCGATGTTTCTCTGGCGCAAAGCCAACCGCACGTCACCGGTGGACCAGGTATCAGACGCTCTCCTTCGCGTTGAGACAGATTTATTTGAGAGAGGTGAGATGGTTGAGGGTCAGATGTTTGGCCTTTTTCAAAATGAGGACGGAGATTAGAAGAATTTTTGAGTCTACGATCCATATTTCAGAGAGGAGAGAGGGTTGAGGGTTAGATGTTTGTAATGAAACTACTCCTTCCTTTTAAAGGGGAATTCAAATTTGATAAATCCGGCATTAGCAGTGCCGGATTTGTAAGTTAAGATAAATCCGGCATTGACAGTGCCGGATTTGTCAGTGAAGATAAGATCGGCATTGGCAGTGCCGGATTTGAACGTATATTATAAATGTTCAACCTATCTTCAATTAATGTACTTTTTCTTCATTGCAGATTTTTGTCATATATGTGCAGGTGCACACAGGTACCAACACACAGAGTTGTAACATTAATATTTTTAACATGGAAAATAAGGACAAATGGGGCGATCGCCCCTTCCCATCCGCGCGTTCGCGCAAAGTTACTGGAATTTTGGGAGCGATCGCTCCCATAAGAGGGGGCGACCGCTCCAAAGCCAAAGCCGAGCCAATAAGCTTTTTATACTCCCTCCGTCCCAAAATGTTTGTCCCATTTTTTATTTTCAATTAACCCGTTATTATATAAAACTCTTGTAATACTCCCTCCGTCCCAAAATGTTTGTCCACTTTTTGACTTTTTTGTTGAACCTGTTATTGTATAAAATGAAATTTCCATATATATTGTGTTTATCAACATTTTCATAAATTATTTTCCCATAATTAATATTTAATAATTACTTCCATAAATTGTAATTGTTAATTTTTAAAAATTACATATTTCCATCTACTTTGCATATACTAATTGGCATAAATTGTATGGCATTTATAGTGTTTTTTGGATACCATAAATAATTCGAATATTGGAACTCCTAACATTCCTAAATTACTACTCCTACATAAAATCAAGTTTGTTACAAACCAAACTTCAGCCATACCACCAGGCACAATACAAGAAGGGAAGAAATAAAATCGATTTAGCGAGTCAAACAAAGAGAAAATTAACAACAAGTTTGTTACAAACCAAAAATAAAGATGTCTTTGGGACACACCCCAACATAAAACCAAGTTTGCATGCCAACAAAGGCATGACGAATTAAAATACAAACCAAATATGAAATATTGTTTATGAGGATCCCCTCATCAAATTAAGCCACAAACCAAAGCTGAAATTAACTAAGAGTTTTAAAATTCAACAAAAAACATTAATCTTCAGAAATGTCCACCAGAGCCCGACCCATCTCCGGTGGTGGTGGTGGCATCCGTCCAAGGATATTCTCGGAGCAACCGAGTCTGCTCCTCTGTACACGATCATGTTGTGCCATCCAAGCATTTTGTTGTGCCCTCCAAGCCTCGATAAGTCTCAATCTCCGCATCCACGCGGACGGATAAATGTCCAAAATCTTGCCTCATATCTCTAATTTGACTCTCCACGTAGCCAACTCGGGACACGGATAATAAGCGGCCCCGACCGGGTCTGCTCGCCACTCCTCCTCCTCCTCCTCCTCCTCCTCATCATCATCATCATCATCATCATCTCCACCGTGAGGTCTCCTAGATGACCCCTCACCCCTCTTTACATTCTGACATTTAGTGGTGAGGGTGAATAAGTTAATCTTTGGACCTCCTTTAATGTCCTTGTTCACTAGCCTGAGGTTAAACCCCGATTTTGTTACCAGGGATGTGATCAACAATGGAAAATTATAGTTCGTATTGGCCATACCCTTAGCCGTGTTCCATATCTCCTTACTAATTATTTTTCCAAAATCAATTTTTTTTCGTTGAACTATCATGTGCATTAGAAATGCACGTCTCCAATTAACCTCATTAAAATGAGAGGAGGGGAGGATCCTCTCACAAATAAATCTATGAAGATACTTCATCCAAGTATCCATGTCTCGAGCCTTAACAACTACCCCCTTCTTCACATTCCTAGGGTCAATTATCCCAAAAGTCGGAGCTAGCAAATGCAAATTTTCCTTAACATTTTTTCCTATCTTCTCCATCTCTTTGGTGTACTCACACCCATCCTCCTCAATGTTAGTGGCTAACCCGTAATGTTGATTAATGGCATTCCTATCATAATTAACCGGAAGCCCCCGCACAAAAGACTCTCCCGTATACCCCCGTTCAAAAACATTAGCATAAAATTCTTTGACTAAAAGTGAACTTCCATAGTTTGGGGGCTTACTCCCCAACTTTCCCCAATTGTAAAGGGTAACAAAACCATCTAAATACAAGTCATTAAAATCAAATTCCCTCTCCGGGTTGAATGGCTTGTTTTCATATAACTCAAAGAATTGTTGAGCTTGAATCCCAACAAATTTAGCAGCATCATACGGGGGACCGGTAGGGGTTGGAGTGTTGGTGGTAGTGGTTCGTGGTTTTTTAGGAGGCATTGTCAATCAAAACTCAAAGATAAAAAATTGGAAGCTTACTTTTTAATTGGCCGGAAGTTCGCCGGAAGGTCGCCGGAATTTCGCCGGAGTCTTTGTGTTGAAAAACAAACGAATGACAATCTTCAAAATCCACCTCAAACCTTGAATGTGTGCTTCAAAATGGATGATTGATTGATTTTGGGGTTGAAGAAAATTGGATTTGGGGTTGAAGAAGGGATTTGGGGTTGAAGAAGCTTGAAATTGGGGTTTGAAATTTGAAATTTTAGAGAGAGAGAGAAAAGGAGGCGTTGGTGGTGGTAGGGTTATTTGATTGGGAGAGGGGAAGGTTTTTTGGGATAAACCGTGCTTTGGGAAATCCGCGTAGAGGGCGATCGCGCTGGGGTTTAGTGAGCGATCGCGCCTTTTCTCTGGAAAAAGAGGGCGATCGCTCGTTTATTGGGGTGATCGCTCGTTAATTAAAAATAAATTTATAATAAAAGAATACGGAATTAGAATTTCCGAAGTACATTGGGGCGATCGCCCTCTATAAGGGAGCGACCTCCCTCTTGTCCGTCCCTCTTTTGTCAATTTTCAATCAGTTTTTTAACGTTTTTCGTTAGTTTTTTTAGAATTTCCATCGGTTTTTAACGTTTCAGTTAGTTTCTCGAAGTCCGGTTAGTTTTTAAGAATTTCCGGTCGGTTTTAACGTTTTCGATCAGTTTTCAGAAAAATCAGTCCATGGCAAGCTTTCATGAAATTAAAATTAACAATAATAAAATAATAAGTTTTATAGAAAATTGACCACATCCCGGTCACGTAGGATACAAGTCAAGGATAATTGGACGGGGTAAATTCATCAGGGGGATGGCGAATCCTACTCCCTCTCCTCGGCATACGACGACCACCTGATATAGATTGTTGAGATGAGGATGAGGATGATCCGTCGGGACTTTCTCGAAAACCGCACACTAGGCAAATGGAAACTAGGCCTAAATCCCGGAATCCCGAATGTACGCTCGGGCGTCGATTATAATTGCTAGAAGAAGGGAAGGAGCTCGAGGCGGTTGCGTGAAATCAAACTCGATTCATCAATTCGGTAAAAGAATTACCCGGTCTGTTCAGGTGAACTCTGTCTGGATCGAACTCAAACTAATGCATATCACCGTATTGATCCCGCATCTCGGGCTCATCCCCGCATGCCAGCTGTTGGTATCCGCCACGCCTACGAACCCGATTCTCCCTCTGTGGCTCCTCTTGGCGGTATGATCAACCGTTGGGGGAGCTTGGGCTTGCGATCGTTCTTTGCTCCCTAATATGTGTCGGTGTGTTAGTGACACATTGTTGAGTGTAATTCACCATGTCTTCCAAGGATGTGGCATTACATGTATAAGTACATCCCTTGGAGACTTTGAATGCATTCAAAACAATGATGTGCAATTAATTAATACGGAAAAATGGTATTGTTTTTTGTAAAATCATTGTATGTAATATATAACTTACCACACCCTCATAATTAAGCGAACGTGGCCGAACCCTAGTCCCTCCACATTAGACGAATTGTGGATGAGCGATCGAGTAATACGCCTATACCATGTCAAATAGGGGTGATGGTAGCTCATATCCACTTCACCAAACTCCCCATCAACGACATTAAACTCCCGTTCATTCCACCTTGCTATGTGCCGATCATGTTGTTGCATCCGGTTAACGCCCGACCGACCTTGCCGACTAATCGATGCGAGTCCAAACCTGGTGTCGCAGTCATCGTGCACACCTTGAACCATCCCAAATTGTCGCATTACGCGATGCGGAAAGTGCCATTCAACCCTCTCAAAGCGGATGAGGGGCACCTTCGCCCTCCATATAGCTTGGCCCCGAAGGCGAAATTCGAATCGGGCACACCGTTGTATGGGCCACACAACCTGATCATTCTCTAAATATGACAAGCTGGTCTCGATAGCCTTGCAGGTTATGGGCGATCCACGAAGTATACGACAATGGACCCTTCCACCTACATATGGAACAATTGACATAAAAAATAATGAGTAAAAAAGCGATATATTACAAAAACAGATCGTTTACAAAATGAAGTAATTGAAATATACCGTAACTCCACTCGGTTGCAATCCAAGAAGTGTTATTTCTTCATGTCTCCTAGGTTGTGTACACAACAACCTCTCCCATGCCCAAAGCTATAAAAAATTATCATTACGTACAAAACAGGTTAAGTCCACTAGCATAATGTAATCATATATAATAGACATACCTGTACAATGGTTAAGAAGCCACCACACCCTTTCGAATCGTGTTGAGATGCTACACACATCTCCCTATACAAGAAGGCCAACGCTCTACTACCCCATTGTACAGACCAATATTATTTATATCCCTAAGAAGTGCGAGGTACATCAACTTCACTAGGTTATCAGACGAGACGGGCATAATGTATGACCCCAATAATAAGAAAATGTATGCTCGAGTATATGTCTCAATCATATGCTCGGACGCATTATTGGGAAGGCTTGTTCAAAATGAGGGAAGTGTCCTAGAACCCATCTCATTGATATCATTCCACCTCTTTTGATGTTCGCAGGTTGAGGGTGCAACCCCAAATAACTCCTCAACAATCTCAACCCACGCCAAAGCACTCCTACTAGTTTGAACTAGTCACCGCCATTCCGTCTACGGGAAGACCACACAACATGCCAATATCCTCTAAGGTGATGGTCATCTCCACTACAGGTAAGTGAAAAGTGTGGGTCTGCTGGACGCCATCTTTCAATCAAAGCCTCAATCAAATGCCAATCATATTGTATATGCCCTAATAAATACACTCCATAAAAATCCGGTATTTATAAGCTTCTCTTCTATCCTCCAATCAACTCTAGGTTGAAGTCTTGGACCACGCCTAGGTCTTAAATTGGGTAACTCTTGTCCCTCCCAAATATATTTAGATCTATGTGTATCTGAGAAGTCAATACATGAGGATCGATTGGCCCGGGATCAATAAATTGTTGTTGTACATGTTCATTCATTCGAAATAAAAAAATTTAATAGTAATTAAATTTAAATGGGACTTAATGTTTAATTCATTGACAATCAAAAATTAAGTACATAAATCATTTTAACAACAAAATATAAAAATGCACAAATAAAAATTCTTAAAAAAATTTATATAGCTAAAATTAACAACTCAAAACAAATTAAAATAAGAAATATAACTAACCATTTTTAAGTACCAAGCTAACACTTTCTCTCACAACTCTTTAAACTTCTTCTCTTCTCCTTAATTCTTTCTTTCTCTATCTCACTCTCTGCACTCCCTCCTTCTTCTTCCTTTCTTCCATTCCATGAACAATCGTAGTTAAAGCCGGGGAGGAATTCAAAATTTGAATCCGGAAATGGCGGCCAGATTCAAATTAAAGCAAATCCGGAATTGACAAAGGTGCGGATTTTGAAGATACGCGTCTAAGGAGCGATCGCCCCTTAAGTAGAGCGATCGCCCTCTTCTATTTTCGTAATATATTTTTTATTTGCTTTATTTCTTTTTTGGAAAAAAAAATTAAAATAGAATCCGGAATTGGTACCTCCGGAGTACACTTGAGCGATCGCTCTATTTTAGGGCGCGATCGCCCTATTTACGGAATTATTATTTTCCAAAATTCAATTTTGAAAAACAAAAAAAAAAATTAAAATAGAATCCGGAATTGGTACCTCCGGAGTACACTTGAGCGATCGCTCTATTTTAGGGCGCGATCGCCCCCTATTTACGGAATTATTATTTTCCAAAATTCAATTTTGAAAAACAAAAAAAAAAATCAAATCCGGAATTGGTAATTCCGGATTTCAAGTCAAAAGTGCTACTTTGGTACTTAAGTTTTTGAAAATGTTATTTTGATATATAAAATTTTAAAAAGCTATATTTTAAAAAAAAATCCCATGTAGGAGGGCTCCCTTGGGGCCAGGAGTATAAGGGGTGCTGTCACCCTGACTATCTCTGGCATATCCCACGGTTTATACCTTCGTCAGTCATTGAGGGACCCGTGGCTGGTAGTCCAGGATATAGTCCGACGAAGCTAGAAACCTGAGTATTAAAAAAAAAAAATCCTAATTTAAAATAGTTCAGGGGGCGGGTGATGTCCTTTTCAATAATAAAAATTAAATAAATCAGTTACTCCAGTTTGTTTTGCAGTCCTCTACGGTCAGTGTTTGGTGGGCTCCAAACTCTTAGTTGGTTCAGTTGAATTGACTTAAGATGCGCCAATATGGACTTCAACCAAGTGGTCATCGTTGGCTTGTACCAATTTTATCTTCCTCTTGTTCACAGATTCTCTATATTAGTTCCCTATAGAGGGACGGAGGAAGTATAAATTTTGTCATTGACTCACCATTAAAAATATCATCAATCACAAATTTTATAATTGTATAGAAATAATTATATTTTCATAAAACTATATTCAAAGTTTGATTGATTTGAATATAAAAGTAAAAGTAAGACCTTTGTTAAGAGACGGAGAGGTTATTTAATATATAAAATATCATAATAAATTTGAAGAGTTTCAAACTATTAAGTCAACAAAGGCATCAAAGAATATAATACTGTGGTCAAGCATGGTGTGCAGCTTCTTGCCACCTACCAAATACTACTTTCAAGCATATAAATACTTCAACATTGCAGAAGCAAAGACAATAGACAGAGAACTCAAACTGACGACCTCTTTCTTCTTTCTACTAACTAAATCGCCTTCTTAAGCATATCTTGGTTGAGTTTTGAAAAAAATGGGTGCAGGTGGTCGGATGGCAGCATCTACTGAAGCCTCCGAGGGCAAAATTAGTGTCCTCGAACGTCAACCCATCTCAAAACCTCCATTCACCTTGGGTGATCTCAAGAAAGCCATTCCTCCCCATTGTTTCAACCGATCTGCCCTTCGCTCTTTCTCCTACATTGTTCAAGATCTTATCATTGCATCAATCTTCTATTACATTGCCAACACTTATATCCCACTTCTCCCTTCACCTCTGTCCTACCTAGCATGGCCTCTTTATTGGTTTTGTCAAGGAAGTGTTCTCACCGGTCTTTGGGTTATTGGTCATGAATGTGGTCACCATGCCTTTAGTGAGTACCAATGGC
The DNA here is from genome assembly GCA_022495995.1 of Adenophora triphylla var. japonica. Classification (NCBI taxonomy): domain Eukaryota; kingdom Viridiplantae; phylum Streptophyta; class Magnoliopsida; order Asterales; family Campanulaceae; genus Adenophora; species Adenophora triphylla. The sequence goes on along the minus strand of JAFEMH010005199.1, from coordinate 64,832 downwards.
TTGATGATACTGTTGGCTTTTTTCTCCATTCCCCTCTTTTCACCCCTTACTTTGCATGGAAATACAGCCATCGCAGCCACCATGCCAACACAAACTCCCTTGATAATGATGAAGTTTACATCCCCAAACGTAAGTCCGGTGTTAGATTCTACTCCAAACTCCTAAATAACCCACCTGGTCGAGTTTTTACGCATGCTTTTAGACTCATCGTTGGCTTCCCACTCTATCTTTTGACCAATGTTTCTGGAAAGAAATACGAGCGTTTTGCCAACCACTTTGATCCAATGAGCCCAATTTTCACTGAACGCGAGCGTATTCAAATCCTCCTCTCAGACGCTGGAATTCTTGCTGCCGCATATGGATTTTACCAACTAGTACAAGCGAGAGGACTCGCTTGGACCATGTGCATTTATGGAGTTCCAGTACTCGTTGTGAATGCCTTTTTCGTTCTAATCACTTATTTGCACCATACCCATCTTTCATTGCCTCATTATGATTCAAGCGAGTGGACATGGATAAGGGGAGCATTATCAACAATCGACAGAGATTTTGGATTCCTAAACAGAGTTCTCCATGATGTAACACACACTCACGTGTTGCACCATCTGATTTCATACATTCCACATTATCATGCAAAGGAGGCAAGGGATGCAATCAAGCCAGTGTTGGGAGAGTATTACAAGATCGATAGAACACCAATTCTAAAGGCAATGTGGAGGGAAGGCATAGAATGTGTTTACATCGAGCCGGACCATGAAGATAGCAAAGGCATCTATTGGTATCACAAAGAGATGTAATGTTGAACAAAGAAAAAAATTCTTTGAATAATGTCGTAATATTGTGTAAACATACTTATTTAGATTGCAATGGAGCTAGAGTTTAATTTTTTTTTTATTTTTTCTTTTCTAAAGGGATCCAGATCTTTTGCATTATATATATACAGGCTGTGTCGTTTGTTTTAATCGAGTGTCAAAGAATCTGAGAGCTAATATAAAGGATTTATGTCTGAAGAATTGGCGGGAATGTTAAAATATACCAGTTCTGTTTTTAGAACTCCTTGTATTTTTATACAATTATTATTTATATCCTTGAAATGAAGGAAGTCAGTTTGAGCTCAAATACACCTTGATCTTCTTATCATTTGAGTGTCAAAGAATCTGAGAATTTTTAATCGAGTGTCGAAGAATCTGAGAGCTAATATAAAGGATTTATGTCTGAGGATTTGTGGAACAAAGAATGTGCGCACTGTGTTGAGAATTTTTGAATTGTAACGACGGACAAACAAAATACTAAGAGAAAATAACATAAGAAAATATATGAAACTATAAGAAGAGGCCGCACCCCTCATTGCTATACACGGATTTTCGAGAGAGAAACGGAGCTTATAGAGAATTTCCTTGAGTCTTTTTCTTTGTTTCTTGAAGTTTAGATCGTGAAACTTCAAGATTGTTTTTCTGTTGTTGATGTTCTTAAGTTAGAACGGCTTTTGTCTTTTCGTACGTGTTATTTTCTTTTCGTTGTATGTTTTTTGTTTGCAACTTGTTTTCAAAACAAGGTTTTAGTTTTATGAAAAATTTTCCGGCAAGAAGTTATTGATGAAGTGTTTAAACTTTCGTTGTTATTCCGCTGCTTTGATTTATTGTTCATGTGAGTTTATTTTCTATCAAGTTGTTTAGTCAGTTATTAGGATACTTATGTGAGCAACTGTACACACAAGTGACCAAACAAGTTTGATCAGTCCTAGCTTCAAATCATTCATTTGGTATCAGATTCTTCTCTCGACTCAACTTAGATCGATCCTTGAAGTAGCCACTATGGACTACAACATAGTCATAAAAAACCGCCTACCCTAAATGGTTCAAACTATATCGTTTGGAAGGCTAAAATGATTATGCATATTATGTATCTTTATCATCGTTTTTGGGTTAGTCTCATTGTTGGGTATACTCCTCCCATGATTGAAATTTCCCCCTCTAGTTCTGGAGGCGATGGCAAAAGGGAGAAAATTTATGGTCCTAAGCCCATTGAAACTTGGAATAATGAGGAAATTACTTTAGCAAATTTTAATCCCAAGGCCATGAGAGCAATCTCTGACCATGTGGATCCTCATATATTTAGATTATTTTCTAATCAAAATATTGCCAAAGTTGCTTGGGACATTCTCCAACTTTATTGTGAAGGACCGGCCAATGTCAAACAAACTAAGTTAAAGACTTTAATGAATAAGCTTGAAACTTTAAGGATGGGAGAGAATGAAACCATAAAAGAGTACTTAACCAAGATTTTGGACATCTCAAACGAGTCATTTGCCTTGGGTAAATCCATATCCAATGCAAGACTTGTGAGTAAAGCACTAAAAACTCTCCCTGAAAAGTTTAATATTAAGATTTCTGTTAGTGAGAAAACTCAGGATGTCCAAACTATTGGACTTGATGAAGTCTTGGGATTTTAACAAACATTGAACTGAACCTTGTAGTACAAGAGTCAAGCAAAGCAATTTCAATTGCTCTTGCAAGTGCTCTTAAGGTATCTCAAGATCTAGTTCAACTGTCTAAATACATTGATGAGTCAAACTTGGGAGAAGATGACTGTTCCACAATTACTCAAAAATTCAACAATATGTTGAAAAAGAAACGGTTGACAAAGTTTCCTAATTCGGCACCCTCATCTTCTTCCACGGTTGAATCATCCAAAAGGGAAACTGTTGCAAAGAAGCCTATGCCTCAAGGCAAACAGTCCATTGATTCTATTCAATGCAGGGCTTGCAAATGTTTTGGACATTATGCCAATGAGTGTGCTAACACTTTTGAAAAGTGAGGAATGAGTTTTTCTGCGACTTTGAATGACTCTGATAATGACAAGCAGACAACAAATCTGTCTATATGGCATTCATAGCTGCAAGGAAGTTATGAGCATATTTTTCTGCACACCCCATAATCGTATATACTAACGCACCCCACAAGAAAATCATACACAAGTTGGACTACTTAGGACGTCTCCTTAATTGGTCTATCGAACTCACCGAGTTTGATATCAGATACCAACCTAGGAAGACACTCCTAGCACTACCTCTGATCTATTTCATGGTCGAAACCGCCTTCAAAGGTGAGCACGACCCCACCTCTTGTAAGTGCAAAAAACATGCAAGGGAAGAACCGACCATCGAGCTAGCTACCACATAACTGATGGGTCATATACACGGATAGGTCAGCTACTAAGGAAAGAAGCGGAGCTGGAGTAGTACTAGCAAGTCCCGATGGGGAGCACACCATCCAGGACATAATCAGATTCAAGTTCCCCGCTTCCAACAATCAAGCTGAGTATGAGGCACTTATATTTGGCATAGAACTGGCTTCCTACTACGGGGCAACAAATATTGTCACTTTCTGTGACTCCCAGCTCATAGTCAAACAAATAAAAGGGGAGTACAACACTCAGCACCCCATCTTCATAAATTATAAATATCTCGTCCTAGACATAGTGGAAAAACTCGAGTTTTTGAGATATGCCATATAGGATGAGAAGACAACCAAGTAGCTGATGTCTTGTCCAAACTGACAGCTATGTGGCAGATCTAGACTCTAACTCACTTATAGTCTTTGTCGAGGAACCAGCTTATGAAAGACTACGAGTAATGCTCCTGGATGGGGAGGATAAGTGCTGGATAGAAGAATACATGGACTTCATTGATAAGGACCAACTTCCTGAAGATGAAGCATGTGCTAGGATGATCAAGAAAAAGTCTGTAAGGTTCACAGTATGGAACAGGATCCTTTACAGAAGATCATTCACAAACCCTCTTCTGAGATGTGTGCACCCCAAAGAAACAGAGAATCTCTTGGCAGAAATCCATGATGACATTTGTGGCAATCACCCGAGGGCCAGAACCATGGCGAACAAAATCATCATGCTAGGTTATTACTAGCCAAACCTTAGAGATGATGCACAACCTTACGTCAGGAAGTGTGACAAGTGCCATAGATACGCATACATCCCCAGAATTCCATCAGTCGAGCAGACAACCATAATTCCTAATTGGCCATTCGACATATGGGAAATCGACATTATAGGACCCTTCCCCCCCCCACCTGAGGTAATTGCAAGTATGTGATTGTGGCAGTCGACTACTTCTCTAAATGGATAAAAGCAAAGGCCTTAGCTAAAATTACAAAGGAGAACTGCTTTAGCTAAAATTACAAAGGAGAACACAATCAACTTCATCCACGACTTTATATGTTGTCGCTTCGGAGTCCCACACACTATCATCTCAGATCATGGTCTCCAGTTCTCCAAGGCCTTCACATCAGAGTTGAATAGACTAGGAGTCAGACACATCAAGTCTTCGGTCAGTAGACCCCTATAATGGACAAGCGGAAGCAGCCAACAAGCTGGTACTAACAACCCTAACCAAAAACCTAGAAGGAAGTGATGGTAGATGGTTGGACGAACTTCCCTTAGCCCAGTGGGCAGTTCGCATAACCACCCGGGGGCCAGCCGGGGAAACCCCATTCGTACAGACCTTTTGGTCTGAGGGTATGGCACCAGCAGAGATGGCCATCCCTACAACTATAAATTCTAACTATGATTAACAGATCAATAAAAATGGTAAACTATAAGCAAAGGACTAAAGACTACCACGACAAAAGGGTCAACAAAAGAGTATTCAAACTCAGGGACCGGGTACTTAGAAAAATAGAAGCTACAGGTAGAAAAGCCGAGCAAAACAAGTTCTTCCCAAATTGGGAAGACCCTTATATCATCACTCAAGTCATCCGATAAGGAACCTATAGAATGAAAACCAAAGATGGGCAATAGCTAAAACATCCGTGACACTTCGATCATCTACGGAAATACTATCACTAGTTTAGAAGTCTATTTGTGTTAAAGTAGTTTTGATTTGAATTGTTTATCTTTTCCTTATTTACTAGTAGAATAGGATTGCAGTTTGATGTAATCAGTTTCAGACAATAAATTCAGTTTTCATCAAGAGACTGTGACTAGCAAGACAAAACACAAAATAAGAGCAGCCTACTGCTTGCACCTTCGAATAAACGCCTAAGGGTAAAAGACGAGCAGACCACTGCTCACATCTTGGGCAAAATTTCTAAGGGTAAAAAGACGAGCAACCTACTGCTCGCACCTTGGCCAAATGCCTAAGGGTAAAAAGACGAGTAGCCTACTGCTCGCACCTTCAGTTAAATGCCTAAAGGTAAAAGAGGAGCAGCCTACTACTCGCACCTTAGGCAAAATTCCTAAGGGTAAAAAGACGAGCAGCCTACTACTCGCACATTAGGCAAAATGACTAAGGGTAAAAAGACGAGCAACCTATCGCTCCCACCTTAGGAAAAATGCCTAAAGGTAAAAAGACGACCAACCTAGCTCTCACCTTGGATGAAACATCTAAGTGATAAAGATGAGGAGTAACCCCGGCATATACATTAGGTTAATAAGCCGGGACTCCAGTCCAACTAAAAAAGGTAAAAATGTCTAAGGGTAAAAGACGAGCACCTAGCTCGCACCTTAGATAAAATATCCAAGTTATAAAGATGAGGAGTAACCTAGGCATGTCCATTAAGTCACTAAGCCGGGCACTCTAGTCCAACTAAAAAGGGTAAAAATACCTAAGTTGTATGTCGAGATGCCTCTCCTCGAGATAAGCGGGTAAAACCCTTAATTACAAATGTCGAGCAAGACACCTCAGACAAACGGTAAAATTGCCTATGTCGAGCACTTTCCTCGGCACAAACAAGTATACGATCAACATACCTAAGTTGTATGTCGAGATGCCACTCCTCGACATAAGTGGGTCAAACCCTAAATTAAAAATGCCGAGAAAGACTTCTCAAAAAACGAAAAAATTGCCTACGTCGAGCACTCTCCTTGGAACAAACAAGTATACGATCAACAAATAAACAAACAATATGAAAGCAATTAAAATATGAGACATAAAGTAAAAAGACAAGTGTTAAAGAAAAAACAACATTTATAGAGATAAACCGCGCATAGGTATGCCGGTCAAAATGTATTGTCTCCCAAAAATGAGCTAAGGCATTTACAAAAATATACAAAATATGGGACTTGTTCAGGATTACATCAACAAAATCAAAAAGCAAAGGGTCTCCAGGCTTGATCATCTCCCCTAAAAAGATCGTCTTACTCGGCCGCGGCATCAGAGATGACGACTTGATCGGTCTGGGCCTCCTCGACTTCCTCGTCTTTCGAGCTCAAGGCCTCCTCAATCTTCTCCATAAGAGTGTGAATAATTTGGGGATCAATTGGAGGTTAAACCCAAGATACCGTCCTGCATGGGCGTCCCTAGAGGCAATGCCCTTCAAGGCATTGTCCAAGTAAGGCACAAGGAAGTGCCCAGCCCTGGCATCATGATCATAGGAGTCCTATTAGTTAAGTCGAGCAAGCATGCCTAGGTCGGCATTGAGAGACGGATCTACCATGGCCCTCCTGGCCAAGTGTAAGTACCCATCAAAGTACATGGTAGCCGTCTTCCCTCCACAGCCTGTTTAAAAGCTGGGCTGGCCTTATAACGGGCTATGACATCTGCCTCCATAGAAGAGATGCTTGCCTCCAACTCCCTAAGACGGGCGGCTGCCTCCTCGGCCAACCTCTGGTTCTCGGCTCTTTGCTTCTTCAGGTCTACCTCCCTAAGCCGAGCAGCCTCCTCAGCTTTGGCCAGTGCCTCCTTGGCCAACTTCTCATCCTCCTTAGCTTGGGCCTCAGCTGCCTTATAAGTATCCACGTCCCTCTCAAGGATTTCATGAGCTCCAAGACCTTCTTCAGGTCGGCATTGTCCTTCTCAGCCTGTTGTTCTAGCTTCAGCTCGTGGACTTCAGCCGCCTTAAATTTGATGGCCTCATAGGCCGTGACCATGGCAAGCTGCACAAAGGAAAACAAATAGAATCGGTGAAAAATAACTAAGTATGAAAGACGGGAAAGGAAATGGGAAATGTCGAGCAAAGCATACCTCACTGAGCAAAAGGCCTTTCCTATTTGCAAGGTGTTCCATCGTCGGCTTGGTCTCAAGTAACTGGTCCAAGAGCTCATCGTTTAATGACCGATGGATGACAGTCTGACTTACCCTCAGTTGGGGACCCTTGCAGGCAAGAACGTCCATGCCCTTAAGAGGAGGGGCTTGACGAGCATCATTCACAAACTGCTCGGCTTCAGCATAGGTCTTTATATGCCGAGCAGTAAGTTCAGAAGACAAGGACTCAACAGCTAGTATCTTGGAGGGCTCTAGTCTCTTTGAGGGCTCCTCCTCCTCGGTTTCAACCCTTTGCCTTTTTTGGTGAGGGGTTCTCCACCCGGCTACAGAGCCCTCGATCTCAAGAAGACTGGTTTGCCTCAAAGCTTCCTTAGCCTGTGGGGTCACCCCTTGGGATCCCCTCTCTTCCTCAGTGTGGGCCTCTTGCCCATCATTATCCTCCTCGACAGGTGGCCCAACACCACCCATCGTCTTTAGGGGCAAAGCCCCAGTATCTTCGGTGGCTAGGACGGCCTGCCTCCCCACGACGTAAACACATCTTTTATTTTTGGTCGAGGAATAAGAGGTCCTCCTTTTCAGCTTCATTAAGGCCTAGGGGTCAAGCACCTCATCCTCCATCTGCTTAATCTACTCCTCAGTTAAATATGTAAAGACGAGGAAGAAAATCGTATGACGATGACAATCAAAGTAATAAAAATCAGATAAATGCATATGTACAAAAAATCAGGAAGGAAGAAATTTACAGCCGGGCACATCATTCACGATTAAACACTGGTCGTCATATAGCTTGCATATGTCGCAGTCAAAATGGAAGATGAGACCGGGGTGCACACTTCAGTCAGGATACCTATTCCTCCTAACAACGGGGACGAGGGGCATTAGCCCATCCAAAGGCCCAGACACGATGTCGGCCTGGACGTAGTACCTCTGGTCGGTCTCCAAATTTGACTAACACAGAGTCCCCACCTGGGTAAATTAATTGTTCTAACCTTTCAATAAGACGGCCACTCTACTCTGGCCTCCACACTTGATCAGGCACGCCGAGAAATCTAGAAGGTTCTGGAAATTCCCAACATTGCCTGCTCTCCGCCCAAATGACGTAGTTGTTCCAGCCTGATACCTTGCTAGACACCGGGTATATCAGTTTTGGGCGGTTGGGATCACTCCTCACCACTAGAACACGAGTGTGCTCCTTATAGATCACTAAGAAAAAAATATGGAAGGCTGACTGGCAAGGCTTAAACCAAGACTATGGCACAACATTATGAAGCCCTGTCAAGAACCTCACGGCGTTAGCCCCAATCATGGCAGGAATGGCCTGCATATCCACTAGGAATTCACAAATGAATGGGTCGAGGGTAAGACGGAGTCCTAGTTGGAACTGTTTGTAAAAGAAGTTTACGTGGTTCAAGCTATACATGAAATCCTGCATGGTGTCCTTATCACGGACAGGGGCACCAGGGACATAGGTTAAACGGTACTCGTCCCTCAACATACCAAACTTATCGTGCAACTCCTGCACCATGGGTTCCCCGACTCTGGCTGACCTAGGCCTAGGAGTACTAGATCTACCCCTTTGGGACCTACCACAGCCTCGAGATTGACCACCAACTTGGGCTCCCTCGGTAAAAGCATCCACGATCCTACCAGATGAAGAGGGACTAGTTGAAGGACGAGTAGCATCACTTCCTCTCCCAGACATATCTGCAGAAGAAATAAAGTTTTGGCAAAGCCAGTGTAAATGACGAGGACGAGGAAGTATCCCTCCCCGTCTTACTCATCAATGTCGAGAAGGGATTCTTACCCTACAATTGACGTTCCAGGTGATTGGACTTCAAGTAGCACAGGTTGATATGGTCGAGGATTTATGTCCAACCTTGGAACACCACGACATTTGGGGAGTCTATGTTCAGTCGATCAATCCTAAACCGATTAGGATAACAGACGTCGGTTCTAAGAGCTTGGTACCTTGTCAAGATCTCTTCATTTTCATTCAGATTTACCATCATCCATAGCCCATCTATCATTTCGTAAATCATAAGCGTTTGGGTGTGTGTGGTAGCAGTATAGTATAGGGCATTGGGGTTACTTCTCCAAGTTCTGGCCATGACTATTAACGAAGAAATCACAAAAACTCATGAAAAACTTCAAGAAACTTCAACAATGGTGGTTTCAAGAACCACTAAGTACGAAACCCAAAAATACGAGAAAAAAAGGACATTCGAGAAGAGATTGTACATGATTCGATGGTTTGATGATGAGAAACACGAAAAATTCAAGCGCAGATTCGTGAAATCAAGCAATGGAATCAAGAACTCAACAACAAATTTCAACCTTATGGGTATCTCTTAAGTTGCTACAGTGATAAAAGAGTAAAAATGAAGGGGATTTCTATTTTTATACCCAGGTCCGAATGGGTATGGGTCAATCAAAGCGGGTCGAGGCATAATTTTACCCCATCAATAATAGTTTTGGTGTGTTCCCAAGGAGGATGTCTCGTTAATAATGGGCGCATTTACCAACGTGTAATAACCAGCGGATAAATGGTTACAACCTCGCAATTCAAGAATGTCCCTACGTATTCGTAAAAGCAAGGACGAGTTACACTTCCTCCTCTGTAAAGCCGAGCTAGGAAGTTGGGGGCCATTGAGCGGTATAAACCGAGTACGATCATGGTAAAATTTATATAAGTCCCAAAGACGACATAGGGAATGGGTTTCCCTACCTATGCTCGTGTCTTCTCCTCGTCATTTCCCACGATGTCGACATGTAATAGTAGAGCGGTTTTATGACTAAGGCAGAAATACTGACATATGCCGACCAAGGTATACGAAGATGCAGATCAAGACACACCAATATGTCGACCACGACATATTCAAATGATGACCAGCGCATATCAGGCTCCTATTATGACAAAAGGAATGGGTTTCCCTACCTTTGGTCATCTCCTTGCCCGGCATACACCTATGTCGACCAACATTCTATGTCGAAGAGCAAGCCTCCTAGGCATACGGACATATGGCTCTTCTAATCCTACTACAATAAGGACTTTGAGGTATTAGGATCTGAGTAGGATTTGACTCCTTGTCTCACCTAACTTCCTATCCAAGGCAAAACTCTATATCGTATACAAGCCATAATTTACATATTTCAGGTGAACGCATCTTTGACTCTAAACTATTGTCAACTGATTTTCTCTCTACAATACAAATACTTACTCTCACGCCATATGGCCTTCGCCGGTGAAGTCCCGGCTTAGTTTACGTGTTTGTTCATCTTTTTTTAGTTTAACAAATAAGGACTTTACTAGGGGATAGAGGGAGGAAGTATTAATTTAAAATAGTTCAGGGGGACCTGGTGATGTTCTTTTCAATAATAAAAATTAAATAAATCATTTACTCCAGATTGTTTTGAAAGATATATAGCTAGGACTGTAACCAATTGTGAACAGACTTGTGTGTACAGTTGTGCATACAAGTGTCTGCACAACTTACTGAACAGATTTTTCCAGAAAATAACTTAAATGAACAGAATTAAATGCAGCGGAATAACAACGAATTTAAATACTTCAGCAAGACTATGATTACTGGAAACCTTTCATAAAACACAACTTTGTCGAAAACAAGATGTAAAAAAAACTTACAATGAAAGAAAATAAATCTTTGAAAAGACAAAACTCGTTCTTAATCTAAGAACACCAAACAGAAAACAATTTTGATTGATCAAGTTTCTGATCTTCAAGAAACAAAATAAAGACCTCAAGGGAAATATGAATGCTCCGTTTTTCTCTCTTAGAAGACGTGATGATAAAAGGAGGCGGATGTCTTCTATTTATAAAGAACCAAGAAATCCTTCTTCAACAATGATTCGATCTTCCAATCTCTTCCTGTAATCCGGATATACTTTCCTTATCGCCAAGAGTCCTTCCTTCCTTGAGTCTTTACCTAAAATACAAAATATATCTAAATATAAAAGTTAGCTGTTAGTTAAGGAAAATATATATTAACAATTATTTCCTAATCTATTTATGTAAAAATATACAAACCATAATTACAAAAATAAAAAAGAAATCTCAAGAGTAATTATACTCTTTCAATCTCCCCCTATTTTTGTGATTGTGGACAAAACTGCAAAACCAAGATTATCAATTTCAAACCTACCAGAATAGGAAAAATAAGAGATAACAAGAGTATAAACATACTCTTTCAATCTCCCCCTATTTTTATGGTTCTGGTCAATACCTATAATCACCTCAAGGAAAGTCCAGCTCCCCCTAAATACATTGTGGTTCCATTCTATCAAACTCCCCCCTAAACTGGTTGTGTCTCTTCGTGATGATCATCTCATGTAACTCTCTTAATTGATCATCTAAGAGACATCTCCCCCTTGATTGATCATCTAAGAGACATCTCCCCCTTGATTGATGATCATCTCCTCCTTGGATGACTGTGTGAGAGACATTTTCCCCTATTCTCCCCCTTTTCTTTAGAGATTTTCAAAATATGTGCGCACATCCATGAAAATATCTGAAGAAACCCCTTTGAAATATGATCAGAGTTTCAGTTTGAGAGAAGTAGAGTCAGACGAAAATATTGGAGGAAAAAAAAACAGTACTTACAGATTTATGAATAACCGGGGAATAAAGATCACATGTGAAACCAGTTGTGTGCAGAGTTGTGTGCACAAATATCCGAAAAACAGTAGAGACAAGTGGAGAGATTAAAAAAAATTGTGAGATTTCCAAAAAGACATACTGAAATTGTCTATGGCTTAGAACAAGTGAGACGAAACTCACAAAGTGAGATGAAACTCACAAGTGTTGTCCTTAGTGTTGGCAACACTAATAACAACACACACCGATTCGAAAAAACACAAATTAATAGAAATAAATCTAATTTGCAGCGGAAGAGTAAAAACAAAACACAAGAATATAATTTTTATCAAGTTATATAAATATATAACTTGATGGGTGCCAGGAGGGCAAGACCTTTCTATTAATAATATGAATTCAATACAAGGTCAAAGAAGTTCCCTTAATGATAAATAATCATTAACTCAAGGAACAATAAATAAAGATCTCTATCTGAAAATGAACACTCAAAACCTCACAAATATATGAAAATCTATATGAAACTCTTGATCGGACAGAGTGTTGCCAACACTGAATGGCAACACCTGAAGAGCAGAATTCTTTTCTTGTGCAGATTTGCATTTTCTGAATTGGGTGATCTTCAATGAAGATCTACTGCACTATTTATAGGCCTCCAAAACTTGGAGCCTACTCAAAATGATCAGATAACAAGCTTGAGTTTGTTTCCTCCTTTTTAGCCTTCTCGCCTCATTTATAGAAGACTAGGTCTTCATGGCTTCTTTTGCTTGTACCTCTCAGCTGTAGATGCCTTGTACTCTGACTTGATCTCCCCCTGAATAGCTAAATAATATCTCCTTTAATTGGTCATTAATTAATCATATAAACCACATGTTTATATATTAATTTTCTTCTCTTCTTCGTGAATCACGCCTAGGCACTTTCTGTTGACATATTCAAGCTCATCTCAAGTAGACTAACAACTGATATTAAAATATTAATTTACACATTATTATTTGTGAAAAATACAGTAACTATTTTGGTGTTGCCAAATCCAAATGGCAACACTTGTGGCAACACCAGTGGCAACACTGGTTTGCAACATTTGGGACTACATTCATGGCAACACGTGATCTAACATTAACAATCTCCCCCTTAGTTACTGATTTCTTCACAAAATACCAATGTGATGTTCTTTACAAACCAATTAATCATACTTAACAAAAAAAAATCAAAAAAGGCAACGTGATCATTAGTGACAACATCAACCTACAGGCAATGTTTAAAATAATTTTCAATCAAAGTATCACATTCCAAGGAGTGGCAACATCAACCTTCAGGAAAACAAAGTCACATAATTTCGAATTTATCTCCCTCTTAATTACGAAAATTAATAACTAACAAAAAATTAATTATTAAAATCTTCAAACAACCATCCAAACATTTAACCAAACCTCCCAACAAAGTTTGAAGAAAATTCTAGCAGAAACAAAGAAAAAAAAAACAGAAATTAAAATTGTTTAAACATCACAAACCAAATAAAAACAAATAAAATTATTTTTGTTACCAACCACTAAATCAAGTAACCATTCGAACCACCTTCAACCTTCTTCATTTCCAGCTCCTTCTTCACCTCCCTCAGATGTACCACTTGGTCCAGCTTCATCCGCTCCATCATCACGCCTTGGCCTTGATTGATCTCCCCCTATTTTTGAAGAAATCAATTCCACCATTTTCATCATATCTGTACGCATGTCCAGCCACCCCTGTATCACTGAGTCGATGTGCTTCACCTGACTATTGAAAAAATTAAGAACCATAGCAGCATCTACCATCACAGGTACAGTGTTGCCTGGAGTGTTGCCAATTTTAGGGGCAACACTTGGGGCGACACTTGAAGCAGGGGCAGCCATTGGAGGAGTAACTGAAATCAAAACCCGTGGCAAATCTCTATGCCTATCACCTTCTGTAAAATGTTTGCTAATTCTATAATAAACATTATTTTCAGAGATATTGTCCGCATTCCAAGGTTTGAGCTTTTGGTACACAAGGACATTGTAAATGAGGGAAGGAAAAATGAAAGAGGAGGTTTTTCTTTTTTTGGCCCATGTTGCTAGGTGTGAAAATACTAATCTCCCAAAGTTGACTCTCTGTTTATTACCTAATTTGTACAACAAGGTCGCTTGCTCGAATGTCACCGTGTTTTCATTGGCCGTAGGGAGCCAATTTGTTATACAAATTTTATGAAGCATACTAAGTAGAGATGAAAGGTGGGTAGATTTAAAGTGGTCACCTCAAACTGAGATTCTCCCTCCGGTCAGAAAGCTAGCTAGGGTGTTCGGTTCAACATCCATACACTAATCTTCACTATTAGGGAGGCCAAATGTTTTGTTGATGATCAAAGTATTAAAATCATAAATTTTTCCCCTAACAAAAATCTTTCCATAATGAGGGGTGTTCCTATCATCAATATCCTCCCTAAGATGAGAAAAAAATTCCTAACCACACTTTTGACATAAATGGAATCTTTAGTAACCGTAGGAAGAAAATTCCTGTCCTCTAGAAATTGGTACACCCCTAACTCCTTGAACTGAGCCACATACATGTTCCTTTCATTCAAAATCTTTTTATCTGAGTCTTGAACCCACTTATCTAAGCTAGATTCACTTTAAAACTCTTCGGAAAGGAATGGACGTTCATAGTACCCAAAAGACTCATAATCTGATTTGGAATATTGAGAGGAAGTAGGGGTAGTTACCTCAGGTCAGGAGATGGGAGAATTAGATGGAGAGCTTGACTGGGCTTTGGACTTGGCTGCAGGTGTTGTCTCAGGTGTTGCCATTGGATTGGCAACACTTGGGGCAACACTGGTCTAAACTTTCTATCTCTTGGCAATTCAGAACTGTGCTTAAGCTAGTGTTTCTTCATCCTCCATCCATGCTTCCTTATCCTCATCAGACGTTGATGAGGGCTCCTTAGTTTCTTTGAAGATTGGGTCCGATCCTTCCTCGGACGAAATGTTGAGCGAGGAGCTTGAGCTATCCTCCACATTGACTGGATCATCCGCTGTATTTGATGGGATTTTAGAACTGAACACGGTCTTAATCCTCTCGGATTGTATTCGAACTCCACCCCTAAATGTCAAAGAGGTATCAACCACTTTTCTTTTCTTTGATTTCTTTTGGGGAGCAAAAGTGAGTTCGATGGAGGGGGTAGCTTCAAGAAGACTCATAGGAATGGGGATTTGAGGAGGATTGCACACAATGATGTCCAAGATTGGAGAGGTTGAGGGTGTTGCAGGGAGTGTCGCTGGAGATGTCTCCATTGGAATGGCGACATTGGAGGTGACCCTCAAAGGGGCAAGAGGTGAGATTTCCATGGGGGAAGAAATTTGGGGAGAATTTGAGGGACTTGCCATGGAAAATTGTTGGAAGAAGACAACGAGGAACAGGGAGAGGTTATGCCTAGAGAGAGAGAGAAGAAGAGAGAGAGAAGAAGAGAGAGAGAGAGAGAAAGAGGGTTTATGAAGGAGGGTTTTAAATGGGTGAATAGTGAGAGATTTAAGTTGATTTGAGTCCTTCAAATCAATTTAAATCCCATTAAACCCAACAAACTCAATCACTTATTCGACCATTTTTTTTAAAAACTATTTTTTTTTCATTTTTAAATATATAATAACTAAAAATAATTTTTGCAATATCCATAAAATTGTGTTTTTCAAAATTCAAACGATGAATTTTAAAAAATAGATATTTCTAAATTACAATTAGTTAGACAAAAATGAAATATTTTTGCTAAAAACCTTTTAAGTTTCACAAACTTTAAATATAAGAAAATAGACTTTTAGAAACTCAAAATTTAATTAACAAAAACGAAAAAAAGAATAAAAAATTAATGTAGCATCTACTAATGTGTTACTAGCAATGTTGCGTGACACACAAGGCAACATTTTAAATAAAATCCCCTTGATATTTTTCAACATATATAACTTATCATTTCTTAGGCAATTTTTAAGCAAACTTTACACTTTCTTTATTTACAAGGAAGCATCGTAGTAGCGAGCTCCGTGCCCCGAGTATTTTATTATAGTGTAAAGCTATATGTAGTAAGTTTTATACCTTTCAAGTAGGGTACACTGTAGTAGCGAGCTCCATGTCCCTAATACTTAGTACAAAACAACTACATTATACTCCCGTTTTGGCAAGGAAGCATCGTCGTAGCGAATGTCGTGGCACGAGTTACTTAGGGACTATTTTAACAAGCCTTGCCTTTTTAAATATCAACAACAACATAAGTGACTTTGTCACTTTAAGAACAAAGGGGTATTTTATCAAAAATGTTAACCTTAAGTATATACACATACTAGAACAAAAAGGTCAGTAAATGCCCCTCATTAGGGATTAAACTAACTAATTTTTTTTTAATAATAAAAATATACAACAAATACAGAGTGTTGCTGTAAGTGTTGGCAACTAAGACGGCAACACTTGAAACAACAGATTTATAGAAAACACAAATCAAGAGATTTTTTCAAACTTGAAAATCTCTCATGGTCTAGGGCTTTGGTCAAAATATCAGCAAGTTGATGTTTAGTATCAATATGATCTATTTGAATCAAGTCATTTTCTACTAAATCTCTCAAAAAGTGATAGTGGATATCTATATGTTTAGTGCGTGAGTGTTGTACAGGGTTTTTGGAAATGTTTATGGCACTCAAATTGTCACAATACATGGTCAAGATATTACTATCCAGACCATAGTCGTCACGCATATATTTCAACCATATCAATTATGAACAACAACTCCCGGCTTCTACATACTCAGATTCAGCATGTGAATGTACCATGACACAAGATTATTACCCAAGAAAAAACAACCCCTACTAGTGCTCTTTCTGTCATCTATATCCCCTGCCCAATCAGAGTCACTAAAACCAACCAAGTTGGTATTAGTGTCTTTGGTGAACCAGATCTCTAATTCACTTGTTCCGGACACATACTTAATGATTTTCTTAACAGCATTTAGGTGAGAAATTTTAGGAGCAGACTGATATCTAGCACACACACCTACGCTGAACATAATATCGGGACGACTGGCAGTAAGATAAAGAAGAATACCTATCATGGATCTATACAGAGTTGGGTCAACATCCTCCCCTGCCTGATCTTTGGTTACCTTAAGAGATGATCCCATAGGTATTTTTTAGCTCTTTGCACTCTCTAATCCAAACCTTTTCACCGGACTCTTAGCATACTTGCTCTGAGAGATAAAGATTCCATCATCTAACTGTTTCACCTGTAATTCTAGGAAATAATTAAGTTCACCTATCATGCTCATCTCGAAAGTTGATGTCATAGCTTCCACAAAATTTTGTAAACAAGTTTTAGATGTGGAGCCATAAACTATGTCTTCAACATAGATCTGAGCAATGACAAGCTCTTTATTTTCCCTAAGGATAAATAATGTCCTATCGGCTTCTCTTCTAACAAATCCATATTCAAGAAGGAAACTTGTTAGACGCCCATATCATGCACGAGGAGCTTGTTTCTAGTCATATATAAGGCTTTATCAAGTCTGTATACATGATCTGGGTGAAATTGGTCTTCAAACCCTTTAGGTTGCTCAACATAGATTTCTTTATCTAAGTACCCATTCAAGAAAGCCGCTTTAACATCCATTTGGTGCAATGTGATTTTAAGGTAGCAAGCTATATCAAGAAGAAGTCTTATTGACTCAATTCTAGCCACAGGTGCAAAGGTCTCGTCAAAGTTGATTCCTTCCACTTGTGTATAGCCTTGAGCCACAAGACGAGCTTTATTACGAACAATATTACCCAATTCATCAGATTTGTTTTTGTAAATCCATTTAGTTCCAATAATATTTGTATGTAAAGGACGTGGAACTAAACACCAAACCTCGTTACGGGAAAATTGTTCAAGTTCTTCTTGCATAGCTTGTATCCAGAAATTATCATTTAAAGTCTCAATCACATTTTTTGGTTCAAGAGAGGAAACGAATCAGGAGTGTTTTACCTTGGATTATGTGGGGCACATACACACATACTTTACCATATATCTGTAATCAACTGGCTCCTTATTTCTTGTTCGAACCCCTTCATTAACATCACTAATTACCTGAGTAATGGGATGATAATTTCTAATTCGAGCTGGGGGATCTCTCCTGCCTTGATGGTACACCAATCCATCAACTTCTTCTGAGTCACTACTCTCAGAATTTCCAGCCACTATTCTGTTCTCCTGTGTTGCCTCAGGTGTTACCGTTTCAGGGGCAACACTAGGGGCAACACTTGAATCTGTGGCTGACTGGTCGAACCAGTTTCTGTTCCAGCCCTCTGTTCAACTTCTTCAAGCAAAGTCAGTGGTATATTTTCAGCTGGTTCTCCTGTGGCACTCAAGTAATCATTAAATTCAATATTTACCGATTCTTGAATCACTTTTAACCTCAAATTATAGAATCGATAAGCATGAATGTTTTGAGAGTAGCCAAGAAAGATTACTTTGTCACTCTTAGAATCTAGTTTTCCTAAGTATTTTCGGTCATTTAAAATGTAGCACAAACACCCAAACACGTGAAAATAGTGAACCGTAGGTTTCTTTCCATTTAAAATCTCATAGGGTGTCATAGTTGTACCGGGTCTTAAGAAAACTCTATACGTAGTGTGACATGCCGTGTTTAATGCTTCGGCTCAAAAACCTTTAGAAATATTTCTAGCAATTAGCATAACACGAGCCATCTCCAACAAAGTCCTATTTTTTCTTTCTGCAATACCATTTTGTTTTGGTGTTTTGGGTGCTGAAAATTCATGGTGTATCCCCTTTTTACTACAAAATGTAGAGAAGGAGATGTTTTCAAACTCTCTACCATGATCTGACCTTATTCGAAAAATAGGAGAACAAAACAAGTTTTTGATTTTAGAAACTAAGTGAGTAAATTTATCAAAAGTTTAAGATTTTTCCCTTAAGAAATAGACCCATGTAAACCTAGAAAAATCATCAACTATAACATAAACATACTTCTTACCTCCCAAGCTTTCTACCTCAATAGGACCCATCAAGTCCAAATGTAAAAGCTGAAAACAATGAGTTGTTCCTGAGTGTTGCTCATTGTGTTGTCCAACACTATGAGTAACACGAGTCTGCTTACCCTTTTGGCAGTCACCACACATCACGGTGTCTTTGAGGTTTAGTTTAGGAACACCTTTGGCGGCATTGAGTTTGATAATCTTCTCAAGATTCCTATAATGAGAATTACCTAACTTTTGATGCCATAACCTTATGTCATCAAGTTTTGTCAAATTGCACACTGGTTTATTGCCAACGAGGTAGCAATTATCACATGGTCTTATTCCAGTCATGACACAAAAGTTAGTATTATCAAACACTTCACAAGTATTTTTATTGAATTTTACCTCCAAATTGTCATCACATAATTGGCTAATGCTAATTAAATTAGCAAGTAGACCTTCTACATGTAAGAAATTTTTTAATGGAGGAAAACCAACAATATCCAGTTTTCCTTTTCCAACTATTTCACTCTTGCCTCCACCACCATAAGTCACAAAGCCTCCTTGAATAGGTTGATACTCTGTTAGAATGATCTTGTTCCCGTCATATGACGTGAACAACCACTATCAAAGTACCAAGCACCTGAAACGTTAGTCCTTAAAGCTGTGTACACAACATAGCATTTCTGTTTTTCCTTGGGTAACCAAGCCTTTTTTGAAAATCTGGATTTCTGTTCACCAGTGTTGTCTTGAGTGTTGCCCTGAGAATTTGGCGACACTTGAGGCAACACTTGAAGACTGGACATTTTCTTTAGAAGAATAAATCAATCTGATTTTTTATGTCCAGATCTGTGACAGTATTCACATTCAATGGATTGATCAGAAGTATCACTAGAAGTACTACCCTTTTCCTTGACACGCTCTTTTACAAAACAATTTTTAGTTTCAACATCAAACAAGGAAGAGGTAATATTTTCTAGTGATTCTTGGAACCCAAGACCAGCTTTAAGAGGCTTACTCAAGTTGAGTATGTCATCCAATTTCGATGAACTCATGTTGAGTTTTTTGAAGTTGGATTCGGCTAGGTTGAGTTTGGCCTTGAGTTTATCAAGATCCAAATCTCTCCTACTGAGTTGAACCTCCATCCGAGTCAAGGAGTTTTTAAGATCATGATTTTCCTTTTTCAAGAAAACCACCATCTTATTCTCCTTTTTCCATTCTACGAGGAGAGACTTATAGAGGTTTTTTAATTCATGAATGAGCTCATCTTTACAAAGATCATCCTCTATAGACTCCGCTGAATTTAGACCAGCAGAACCATGCAAGCAAATATCATTTAAAGAATCATACCTGCTGAGTGTTGTGTCAAGTGTTGCCATTTCATGGACGACACTTGAGGCAACACTTTCTGAAGAAGTCACAAGTGTTGGTTCAGGTGTTGTCATTTCTGGGACAACACTTGAGGTAACACTTTCTGTCGAAGGCAGCTCCTCTACCGTGGCCATCATAACCACTTGCTCGGCCTTTTCATCTTTATCCGTTCCTTCCTCCTCTCCGTCACTAAGAGACACCCACATAATTTTGCCCGCCTTTCTCAAGGTATCGGCACATTCATTGGCATAACCCCAACCGGAACAAGCATGACATTGAATGGATTCAATGTATTTAGGATCGGACCGGATCTTTTTCGAGGATGCACATCTAGGTGGGGCATCTTTTGGGTTCGGAGGAGGAACTCTCCTTGGCACAAAACTTGACATTTTGGCCGATTGGTCCTTAGCTTTTACCTGCACACTGTTAAATTTCCCAAGCATGGAATTGTATTTCTTTGCAAGTAAAGCTACACTAGTATTTTCATCTAATTCCTCGAAGGCTTCATCTTCATCATCCACACATGTGTCCGAAGATTCGACTTTTAAAGCAATGTTTTTGCCTTTTGAAGCCTCAGTTTGCTCATTCAAATTCAATTCGATATTCTTTAAAATACTCATCAAGGAATTAATGTCCATAGTTGAAAGATTATGGGCCTCTTCAATGGCTGAAACTTTGATATTAAAATGTTCGAGAAGAGTACGAATGACTTTTGAAACAAGTTGTTTATTAGTAAAAGATTCTCCTAACACTTGACAAGCATTTGAAATATCAATCAACTTTTCAAAATAAGACGAGATGTCTTCGTTTTCACCCATTCTTAATCTTTTAAATTTACTAGTGAGATCCCTAAGCTTTGTTTCTCGGACACTACCATCTCCTTCATAAAATCTTTGTAAAGTATCCCAAGCATCTTTTGCAGAGGGACTATTTTGACTGAGTTTGAACATATGCATGTCAACCCATTCATAGATAGCATTTAGTGCCTTTTCATTGAAACTAGCAAGATTATTTTCTTCAATTGTCCATTCAGATTCAGGTTTGACTTGAACGTCACCATCTTCATCCGGAAGGAGAGGAAGAGAATAACCATTTAAAATAGATCGCCAAGCTCGAAGATCAATTGATTTGATATGCGAGCGTAGGAGAATCTTCCAATAAGCATAATTTGATCCGTCTAAATCCGGTAATCTCTTTTGATTTGGGTTGGCAGGATCATAAGCCATGACAAAAGGATCAAGACACTTAATATATCAAGTGCTAGGCTCATAAACCAATTGAAATTGTCTATGGCTTAGAACAAGTGAGACGAAACTCACAAAGTGAGACAAAACTCACAAGTGTTGTCCTTAGTGTTGGCAACACTAACAACAACACACACCAATTCGAAAAAACACAAATAAATAGAAATAAATCTAATTTGCAGCGGAAGAGTAAAAATAATACACAAGAATATAATTTTTATTAAGTTATATAAATATATAACTTGATGGGTGCCAGGAGGGCAAGACCTTTCTATTAATAATATGAATTTAATACAAGGTCAAAGAAGTTCCCTTAATGATAAATAATCATTAACTAAAGGAACAATAAATAAAGAACTCTCTCTGAAAATGAACACTCAAAACCTCACAAAAATATGAAAATCTATATGAAACTCTCGAGTGTTGGACAGAGTGTTGCCAACACTAAATGGCAACACTTGAAGAGCACAATTCTTTTCTTGTGCAGATTTGCGTTTTCTGAATTGGGTGATCTTCAATGAAGATCTACTGCACTATTTATTGGCCTCCAAAACTTGGAGCCTACTCAAAATGATCAGATAACAAGCTTGATTTTGTTTCCTCCTTTTTAGCCTTCTCGCCTCATTTGTAGAAGACTAGGTCTTCATGGCTTCTTTTGCTTGTACCTCTCAGCTGTAGATGCCTTGTTCTTGAACTTGATCTCCCCCTAAATAGCTAATTAATATCTCCTTTTCTTGGTCATTAATTAATCATATAAACCACATGTTTATATATTAATTTTCTTCTCTTCTTCGTGTATCACGCCTGGGCACTTTCTGTTGACCTATTCAAGCTCATCTCAAGCAGACTAACAACTGATATTATAACATTAATTTACACATTATTATTTGTGAAAAATACAGTAACAATTTTGGTGTTGTCAAATCCAAATGGCAACACTTGTGGCAACACTGGTTTGCAATACTTGGGGCAACATTCATGGCAACACATGATCTAACATTAACACATACCATTGTTGCTGATGATGGATGGGAAGACGTGTATTTGGCACATGAAACAAGGATAGTCGAAGTAACCAAACCTTTTGAAGGATCAACTTGGGCAAAAAATATGAATTCAAAATCAAATGTTACCCGGATTTTGTGACCAATTGCAATACCATAGGAAAACCTTTCCACTTGGACCCTAAAAGATTGTTCCATTCAGATTTTCTTTGCAATCAAACCTGGACAAACACTTATTAAACATATTGTTAACCAAAAAATGATTAGCCCACAATTTGATGAAAATAATAAACAATCAAATTAATATTTCATGGGGCCAAGAGGTCCTAGTTTATAATTATGCCTAGAATGATGCAAAAAATGCGCACACAAGTGGAGATAGACCTCAATTAAGTGTGATATGATATGAATAAATTTACACAATGACACGATTTGACTTTACAAGAAGTCAATGAGATAACCCTCAATCATGTAGCCTCTAGAATGTCTACATATTCGACATTGAATTAGTCCCTGAGAAGGAGCTATTCACTCTCACACCATGCAACAATAAGTCATTGGCATTGAGCACATGAGTGGAAGCTTTAAAATAAATGGAGGCAGCTTGTTTTTCTCAGTGACCTTAGATTAGACACCCAGTCCATGATAGATATCAAAAGAAAATTTTAACATGGGAATTTTATCACCAAGTTAGGAGGGATCTCACAATCAAGAGTCAAACAAAGTGTCAAATATGCAAACCAATCAAGTGATCACAAGAGATAATCGTGCAGTTAATGAATGCAATTTTTTTTTTGTGTTTTATGTAATATACAATTATACAGAGATGCAAACAGATGTCCACACATTTGTGAGGTCATCTCAACACACACAATACGAGAGACCTTTTTAAGGAATAAAATCTCTCGAAAACAATGGCCTTTATGAAAATATCAATCAATCGTTTATTAGTTTCGGCAAATTCACAACTAATAATTTTTCGTTCAACAATATCTCTAACAAAATGAAGTCTAAAATCTAGATGCTTAGGAGCAGAACATTGAACATGGCCGTTTTCCTTATCTATGGTACTTTTAGCATCACAAAAAATAGATAAAACTTTGTTTTTGATTTCATAGTCTTTGACCAATTTGTTCATCCAAACGAGTTTAGTGCACCTACTACCAACTGCTACACATTTTGATTAAGCATCTGATAGGATAACAAAAGTTTGTTCCCTATTATCCCATGAATCCAACTTATTTTTGAGATAAAAACCTCCATTATTGGTGCTTTTGGAATCAATGATTATCTCCCCCTCAAATGCCTTAAAAAATGCCTTTGAATTAGATTCGTTATTGGCAACACAATAACATGAATGTACCAAATGGTATACGGAGTTCATGCAAATCAAACATGCAAGGTCATGGTAGTTGACCTTCTTTCCTCTTGTTTTTATTCCTTCATCCACTTCCCCAATGATATGGGAGGTAGGATGATTTTCTTGTATTCTGGAATGAATGTCATTCTCTCTGCTTACTTCACTTTCATAAGTTTCAGAATCTGAACCTTGGCTTTCATTTGGCTGAACACTTGTGCTGTCAGTTGTGTGAACAACTGGTTGAACAAATCTTTGCACAGCTGGCTGTTCTGTAGATTCATTCACTTTTTCTGGTTCAGATTCATCATTAACTGAATCAAGTTCCCACGTGCAACCTGCAATATCATCCTCAGCAGTTTTGACAATAAGATCAGGAGCATCATCAAAAATTAATTTATGGTATGAAAGATTTTCAACCAAATTGTAACAATGATCTGAGGATCTTACTCCTGTCAAAACACATCCATTTGAATCATCAAAGACCTCACACATCTTTTTATCAAATTTGACATGCAGATCATCATCACACAATTGACTTATGCTTATCAAATTAGCCTTTAGCCCATCAACATGCAACACATTATGCAACCTAGGTAAACCTTCTACATGCAACGTACCTTTGCCAATGATCTTACCTTGGGTTCCTCCACCGAAGTTGACTTTCCCACCTTTGAATGGTGCCTAGTCATTGAAATTTTCACGTGTCCCAGTCATGTGGCGAGAACAGCCACTGTCAAAATACCAGGACCCTTCAACACTACTCTTAAGAGAGGTGAATGCCACCTGACAGTTCACAGTTTCCTTTCTTACCTAGGCGGTTTTTTCTTCCAGCATTGGGTTGTGTGTACAGTTGTGTATTCGGTTGTGCACAAAACTAACTACCCGAGTGTCCACCATTCTTCACAAGTTCATGTTTCTGTTTCAGCTTATGGCAAAATGGTCGAATGTGACCAGGAACAAAACAATGATGGCAAACATATTGTCTTCGCCTGTGACCTTTTCTTTTGTTTTTTAAAACATTTTTCTTTTCAACTTTGGAAGATCCCTCACCCTCTTTGATAAAATTGTGACCTCCATAGCCAATTTTAGATTTTCCTTGATTACCTAAATTCAAAACTTTTTCCAACTCAGTCTTACCATTGTTAAGATTAGTTTGAATTTCAGTTTCTCTTTTAAGCTAAGTTTTGAACTTTTCACACTCAATATTTTTCTTTGTGAGTAAAACTTCCAATTTGGCTATGGAGTCCTTTTGATAATCACTCTCCTTAGATAATCACTCAACCTCAGATTTTAGTTTAAGATTTTCAGCAGTTAATTTATCATTTACCTGTTTAAATACCTTTGAGTTTCTCCATGCGTTTGGCCCATTCAGCGTGGAGTTCAACATAGGTATTGTGCAAGTCCTCATAGGTAGCACACTCTTCTTCTTCTGGATCATTATTAGTTTCACCAACAGTAGAAGAATTCAAGCAGGTATACATACTGTTATCAGTTGTGTAGTCAGTTGTGTGGTAAGTTGTGCGATCAGAGTATTGCACAACTTCCATATCCGAATCACTATCAGACAATGTGATCTGAGATGAATGCCATGTAGACATATTTGCAGTCTGTTCATCATCATCAGAATCACTTAAGGACGCAGAAAAACTCATTCCCCTTTTCCTTAAGGTATTTGTACATTCATTAGCAAAATGTCCAAAACCTTTACAAGCCCTACACTGAATTGACTCGATGGGCTTCTTACTTTCCAAAAAGGTTTCTTTATATTGCTCTCCTTTTTAGATGATTCAACCGTGGAAGAAGGAGAGTATGATGAAATAGAAAACTTTGTTGATCGTTTCTTTTTCAACATGTTGTTGAATTTTTGTGTTATCAAGTCACACTCATCTTCTCCCAAGATTGACTCATCTATATCATTAGACAGTTGAACAAGATCCTGAGATACTTTGAGAGAACTTGCAAGAAAAATTGAATTTCCTTTGCAAGCCTTTTGTACCCCAAGATTTAACTCAAAATTAGTCAAAATACCCAAGATAGTATCAAGTCCAACCGTTTTGACATCCTGAGTTTCCTCAATCACAGAGATTTTCATATTAATCTTTTCTAGGAGAGTTCTTAGTACTTTACTTACAGTCTTGCATTGGATATAGATTCACCCAAAGAAAAAGACTCGTTTGAGATGTCCAAAATTATGGCTGAGTACTCTTTTATGGTTTCCTCCTCTCCCATCCTTAAAGTTTTAAATTTTGTCATCAAAGTCCTTAGCTTAGTTTTTATGACACTAGCCGGTCCTTCACAGTGAATTTGTAGAATGTCCCAAGCGATTTCGGCAACAGTTTGAGTAGCGAATAAACTATACATATGAGGATCCACATGGTCAGTGATTGCTCCCATGACCTTGTCATTATAGTTTGCAAGAGAAATTTCCTCAAGTGTACAAGTGTCAATGGGCTTAGGCCCGTAATTCTTCTCATCATTGCCATCAGACGTAGCTGGGGTAAGTTCAATCATGGGAGGAGTGTAGCCATTCACAAGACTAACCCAAGCACGATGATCAATATACTTAATGTGCATAATCATTTTCGCCTTCCAAATGGTATAGTTTGAACCATTTAAAGTAGGCAGTTTATTATGGCTATGATGATGGTGACAATCAATTGTGGCTACTTCAAGGATCGATCTCAGTTGAGTCGAGAGAAGACTCTGATACCAATTGAAAGATATGTAGCTAGTAACCAGATGTGCACAAACTTGTGTGTACAGTTGTGCACACAAGTGTCAGCAAAACTTACTGAACATAAATAACTTAAATGAACAGAATTAAATGCAGTGAAATAACGTATTTAAACACTTCAGCAAGACTATGTTTGCTGGAAACTTTCATAAAACACAACTTTATCGAAAACAAGTTGTAAACAAAACTTACAATGAAAGAAAATAAAAATATGAAAAGACAAAACTCGTTCTTAATCTAAGAACACCAAACAGAAAACAATCTTGAATGATCAAGCTTCTGATCTTCAAGAAACAAAATAAAAGCCTCAAGGAAAATATGAATGCTCCGTTTTTCTCTCTTAGAAGGCGTGATGATAAAAGGAGGCGGATGTCTTCTATTTATAAAGAACCAAGAAATCCTTCTTCAACAAGGATTCGATCTTCTAATCTCTTCCTGTAATTCGGATGTATTTTCCTTATCGCCAAGAGTCCTTCTTTCCTTGAGTCTTTACCTAAAATACAAAATCTATCTAAATATAAAAGTTAGCCGTTAGTTAAGGAAAATATATATTAACAATTATTTCCTAATCTATTTATGTAAAAATATACAAACCATAATTACAAAAATAAAAAAGAAATCTCAAGAGTAATATACTCTTTCAGTTTTGCAGTCCTCTACGGTAAGTGTTTGGTGGGCTCCAAACATTTAGTTGGTTCAGTTGAATTGACTTAAGATGCGCCAATATGGACTTCAACCAAGTGGTCATCGTTGCCGTGTACCAAATTTATCTTCCTCTTCACAAATTCTCTATATTAGTTCTCTATAGAGGGACGGAGGAAGTATAAAATTTGTCATTGACTCACCATTAAAAATATCATCAATCACAAATTTTATAATTGTATAGAAATAATTATATTTTCATAAAACTATGTTCAATGTTTGATTGATTTGAATATAAAAGTAAAAGTAAGACAATTGCTAAGAGACGGAGAGGATATTTAATATATAAAATATCATAAATTTGAAGAGCTTCAAACTATTAAGTCAACAAAGGCATCAAAGAATATAATACTGTGGTCAAGCATGGTGTGCAGCTTCTTGCCACCTACCAAATACTACTTTCAAGCATATAAATACTTCAACATTGCAGAAGCAAAGACAATAGACAGAGAACTCAAACTGACGACCTCTTTCTTTTTTCTACTAACTAATTCGCCTTCTAAAGCATATCTCGGTTGAGTTTTGAAAAAAATGGGTGCAGGTGGTCGGATGGCAGCATCTACTGAAGCCTCCGAGGGCAAAATTAGTGTCCTCGAACGTCAACCCATCTCAAAACCTCCATTCACCTTGGGTGATCTCAAGAAAGCCATTCCTCCCCATTGTTTCAACCGATCTGCCCTTCGCTCTTTCTCCTACATTGTTCAAGATCTTATCATTGCATCAATCTTCTATTACATTGCCAACACTTATATCCCACTTCTCCCTTCACCTCTGTCCTACCTAGCATGGCCTCTTTATTGGTTTTGTCAAGGAAGTGTTCTCACCGGTCTTTGGGTTATTGGTCATGAATGTGGTCACCATGCCTTTAGTGAGTACCAATGGCTTGATGATACTGTTGGTTTTTTTCTCCATTCCCCTCTTTTCACCCCTTACTTTGCATGGAAATACAGCCATCGCAGCCACCATGCCAACACAAACTCCCTTGATAATGATGAAGTTTACATCCCCAAACGTAAGTCCGGTGTTAGATTCTACTCCAAACTCCTAAATAACCCACCTGGTCGAGTTTTTACGCATGCTTTTAGACTCATCGTTGGCTTCCCACTCTATCTTTTGACCAATGTTTCTGGAAAGAAATACGAGCGTTTTGCCAACCACTTTGATCCAATGAGCCCAATTTTCACTGAACGTGAGCGAATTCAAATCCTCCTCTCAGACGCTGGAATTCTTGCTGCCGCATATGGATTTTACCAACTAGTACAAGCGAGAGGATTGGCTTGGACCATGTGCATTTATGGAGTTCCAGTGCTCGTTGTCAATGCCTTTTTCGTTCTAATCACTTATTTGCACCATACCCATCTTTCTTTGCCTCATTATGATTCAAGCGAGTGGACATGGATAAGGGGAGCATTATCAACAATAGACAGAGATTTTGGATTCCTAAACAGAGTTTTCCATGATGTAACACACACTCACGTGTTGCACCATCTGATCTCATACATTCCACATTATCATGCCAAGGAGGCAAGGGATGCCATCAAGCCAGTGTTGGGAGAGTATTACAAGATCGATAGAACACCAATTCTAAAGGCAATGTGGAGGGAAGGCATAGAATGTGTTTACATCGAGCCGGACCATGAAGATAGCAAAGGCATCTATTGGTATCACAAAGAGATGTAAAAATTCTTTGAATAATGTCGTAATATTGTGTAAACATAGGGTAGTACTATATACAAGGCATGATTTTACAAGGCATGTACAAAATGACCAAAATACCCTCATATATATATTAAAAAAAAAAAATCCTTCCCTCCCCCCATTTCAAACGACGGACAATTCTCTCTCTCTCATTGCGCTGTTCTATCTCTCTCTCTCTCTCTCAAAACCTAACGTCGCTCTCTCTTCTCTCAATCATTCAACGAACGCCGCCATCACCACCGCCGGAAAACATGAAGACAAACCTCCCTAAAACCGGTGGAAAGTCCGTCTCCTCTCCCGCCGCTCCAAAAGTAATTATTTTTAACCTAAAATTTCAATTTGAAAACCCAACATTAATTTTATGCCTAAAATGGATTATATAATGCTTAATGTTGTTTAAACGTATCCTAAATGGTTCTAATTGCGATTTTGTAACATTAATTTGGGTTTTTTGTTTGAATCGGATACGAATTCGTGTGCCTAAAATTTGAAGTTGTCGGCGTGCGTTTCGTATGAACACATACGAATGGTTACCAACATATCGGGTATTGAGTTACAAATATGTGCCATTATTTAGGGTTTTTAGGGTTTTATGTGTCCCAATCTTGCCAAAAATGGTATACGGCTACCTCATTTAATTTTTTTTTAATTTTTTTCTACATTATAAATGACATTTAAAGTGTTTTTAATCTACATGAGTTTCCTCAAAATCCAAATGGAGATTGAGTTACAAATATGTGCCATTATTTAGGGTTTTTAGGGTTTTATGTGTCCCGATCTTGCCAAAAATGGTATACGGCTACCTAATTTATTTTTTTTTAATTTTTTTCTACATTCTAAATGACATTTAAAGTGTTTTTCATCTACATGAGTTTCCTCAAAATCCAAATGGAGATTGAGTTACAAATATGTACCATTATTTAGGGTTTTTAGGGTTTTATGTGTCCCGATCTTGCCAAAAATGGTATACGGCTACCTCATTTATTTTATTTTAATTTTTTTCTACATTCTAAATGAAATTTAAAGTGTTTTTTATCTACATGAGTTTCCTCAAAATCCAAATGTAGATTGAGTTACAAATATGTGCCATTACTTAGGGTTTTTAGGGTTTTATGTGTCCCGATCTTGCCAAAAATGGTATACGGCTACCTCGTTTATTTTTTTTTAATTTTTTTCTACATTCCAAATGACATTTCAAGTGTTTTTCATCTACATGACTTTCCTCAAAATCCAAATGGAGATTGAGTTACAAATATGTGCCATTACTTAGGGTTTTAGGGTTTTATGTGTCCCGATCTTGCCAAAAATGGTATACGGCTACCTCATTTATTTTTTTTTAATGTTTTTCTACATTCTAAATGACATTTAAAGTGTTTTTCATCTACATGAGTTTCCTCAAAATCCAAATGGGGATTGAGTTACAAATATGTGCCATTACTTAGGGTTTTTAGGGTTTTATGTGTCCCGATCTTGCCAAAAATGGTATACGGCTACCTCGTTTATTTTTTTTAATTTTTTCTATATTCTAAATGACATTTCATGTGTTTTTAATCTACATGAGTTTCCTCAAAATCCAAATGGAGATTGAGTTACAAATATGTGCCATTACTTAGGGTTTTTAGGGTTTTATGTGTCCCGATCTTGCCAAAAATGGTATACGGCTACCTCGTTTATTTTTTTTTAATTTTTTTCTACATTCTAAATGACATTTCAAGTGTTTTTCATCTACATGAGTTTCCTCCAAATAAATAAAGTGGTATCACTTAAATGTGATAGGTTATATGATATTGTATGATCCAATATGACGTTTGTTCCTTGTCATGTATAAGTGTTTAAATTTTGCTCAATTAACAACACAATTCAATAATATAACATAGCATATGCGTATCATTAACATCGTGTCGCAAATCATCGAAGAACACCTTCATTATGATATGTCGTATGGATATACACGATATTAGGACATGATATCGTGTTGTTTTGTACGAAATTAATGACAGAGTAAATTTAAATTTCGTATAATTTCATACGACCAAATATTTAACCCAATTAGTTTATGTCGTGTAAAAGTACACGAAATGAAGGCTTCGTGTCGTCCTTTCGAGCACGACACACGAAGGGTAGTTTCGGAATTATTGGTGCCTTGTATGTAAGGTGCCTTGTATATAGAATTTACCGTAAACATACTTATTTAGATTGCAATGGAGCTAGAGTTTAATTTTTTTATTTTTTTTTTCTAAAGGGATCCAGATCTTTTGCATTATATATATACAGGCTGTGTCGTTTGTTTTAATCGAGTGTCAAAGAATCTGAGAGTTAATCAAGCCCCTTTTTTGTGTAAGTCAATTTTTACTAACAAGTCCTTCAATTCTCTTAAATTCCCTTAAAATCCCCACCCCAGAGGCGCCTAATATTAACTAGGGAGGGATAATCATCCACTCTAACAACTGGGACACCAACACGGAGGTCCTGGGTTCGACTCCCCCTAGTGGTTAGAGTGGATAGAACTCCTTGTATTTTTATATAATTATTATTTATATCCTTGAAATGAAGTTTGAAGTCAAATACACCTTGATCATTTATGGAACAAAGAATGTGCGCACTGTGTTGAGAATTTTTGAATTGTAACGACGGACAAACAAAATTCTAAGAGAAAATTATAACATAAGAAAATATATGAAACTGTTAACAGTTCATACCTTCAACTATAAGGGCGCTGCCAAGCTTGAATTTGCACTAGGGTTTTTTATTGTGGTGTTTCACAGTCTTTTCGGTCATCACTTTGGTTTATGCAGGGGTACAATGAAATTTACTTTGTTGAAAGAGTATGACAATATTCTTATATATTTTTAAAATATATTTGTGATTATGATTTATAAATTAGTGTATATTTTACATAAATTAGTTTAGGAAATAATTGTAAATATAGGTTAGATTATAATTAACTAACTTGCTAACTTTTATGTTTTGCAATGTTCCTATATTTTAGTTATTTACTCAAGTAAGGTAAGTACTCTTGGAGTTGATAAGGAAAGAACAATCCTTGTAGATTAAGAAGGGATTGCACAAAAAAGAATCCTTGTTGTAAAGAAGAATTGTGATCACTATAAAAAGAGGCTGCACCCCTCATTGCTTTACACGTATTTCTGAGAGATAAACGGAACTTACAGAATTTCCTAATGTCTTTTTCTTTGTTTCTTGAACTTCAGATCGTGAAACTTCAAGATTGTTTTTCTGTTGTACCGTTGATGTTATTAAGTTAGAACGGCTTTTGTCTTTTCGTACGTGTTATTTTCTTTTCATTGTAAGTTTTTTGTTTGCAACTTGTTCTCAAAACAAGGTTGTAGTTTTATTTATTTATTTATTTTTATTTTTTTTTTTTAAAAAAAAAAAAAAAAAAGGTTGTAGTTTTATGAAAAGTTTTCCAGCAAGAAGATTTTGCTGAAGTGTTTAAACTTTCGTTGTTATTCCACTGCTTTGATTTATTGTTCGTGTGAATTTATTTTCTGTCAAGTTGTTTAGACAGTTGTTAAGACACTTGTATGATCAACTGTACACACAAGTCACCGAACAAGTTTGATCATTCCTGGCTACAAATACTTCATTTAGTATCAGAGCCTTCTCTCAACTCATTGAGATCGATCCTTGAAGTAGTCACTATATACATCATCATAGTCATAAAAAACCCGCGCCTACCCTAAATGGTTCAAACTATACCATTTGGATGGCTAAAATGATTATGCATATTAAGTATCTTGATCATCGTGCTTGGGTTAGTCTCATACTACTCCCATGATTGAAAATTTCCCCTCTAGTTCTGGAGGTGATAACAAAAGGGAGAAAATTTATGCTATTAAGCCCATTGAAACTTGGAATAATGAGGAAATTGCTTTAGCAAACTTTAATGCCAAGGCCATGAGAGCAATCTCTTACCATGTGAATCCTCATATGTTTAGATTATTTTTTAATCAAACTATTGCCAAAGTTGCTTGGGACATTCTCTAACGTCATTGTGAAGGACCGGCCAGAGTCAAACAAGCTAAGTTAATGACTTTAATGACTAAGTTTGAAATTTTAAGGATGGGAAAGAATGAAACCATAAAAGAGTACTCAGCCAAGATTTTGGACATCTCAAACGAGTCATTTGCCTTGGGTAAATCCATATCCAATGCAAGACTTGTGAGTAAAGTACTAAGAACTCTCCCTCAAAATTTTAATATTAAAATTTATGTTACTGAGGAACTAAGGATGTCCAAACTGTTGGACTTGATGAAGTCTTGAGAATTTTAACAAACTTTGAACTGAACCTTGGAGTACAAGAGTCAAGCAAAGCAAATTCAATTGTTATTGCAAGTGCTCACAAGGTATCTCAAGATCTAGTTCAACTATCCAAAGACATTGATGAGTCAAACTTGGGAGAAGATGAGTGTGCCATAATCACTCAAAAATTCAAAAGTATGTTGAAAAATAAACGGCGGACAAAGTTTCCTAATTCGGCACCCTCACTGTAACGACCCCAAATTTTCATAATTCATAATAATAACAATAAATCCCAAAACATAAACAATACCCATAAAATGATCCAACGATAACCCTAAAATATTACATCAATAAATGTCACTAAATAACCAACTGCTAGTACAAACCACTAGCTCTAAATAGTACTTATTGTCTTCAAAATAACTATAACTCCATAAACACTAAGCCGCTATCCCTGCGACCGTTCCACTCCATATTCACTTCATACCTGGGAAGGGAAAGAATAAAAAGGGGTGAGCCACTACAAGAAAACTGTCAAATAGCGACGAAATTTAGTGACGGACACAATTCCGTCACTAATAACGACAGATTATCGACAGATAAAAAATAAAAAACATTAAGTTGAAAACGACAACATTACCGACTGATTTAACGACGGACAAGATTATGTCAATATTTCGTCGTAAAAGTGGCGCCAAAAAGTTGCGCCTCTTTTTGCCGATGGATTATCGACGGATCAACGAGGGATTGCAAAAAAAATTTACCGATGGATGTATTTCGTCGCTATAGAATTAAAAAAATAAAAAAATATAATTTCATTTTCATTACACGACGGAACAACGACAGAATTCTCAAAATTATATAACGACGGATAGCTTCCGTCGCTATTTAAAATAAAATAAATAAATATTATTTCTTATTTAATTACCGAGGGACTAACGAGAGATTGCAATTTTTTTTACCGACGAATGTATTTCGTCCCTATAGAATTAAAAAAATAAAAAAATATTATTTCTTATTCAATTACCGACGGATTAAAGACGGAATTTTACAATAATATTTTTTATTTTTGGAATAGCGACAGAATAGCGACGGATTACCGACGAATATTTTTTTAAAAAATATATACAGTTTAATGCATGTTTATTAATACCTAATTGTTAAATTTACCTAAAATATAAATGAAGTAAGGCCAAATATGATAAAAATATGTGACATACTTAAATGTTAATAAGTTAATTATATTATTTAATTGTACCTTATATTTTTAAAATGAATATACATCTTTTGAAGAGCGGATATCAAATATTAATTTTTTAAAGTATAAAAATATTTGAAATCATATTTTATTTGGAATATTGAAAATCATAAACCACCGGCTCACAATGACGGATTTTCAAACTAGCCGTTTATTTCCGTTAGAAATCTAATTAGCGACGGTTCACTACTAACAAACGTCTCAAATAATTTTTTAATCCATAAAAAAATTTAAAAAAATATATGCCATTGTCTGTCCCTCTTTTTTTCTTTTATATACTCCCTCCGTCCCATTTATTACTTCACCATTTTGAAGGGACACGCAAATTAAGAAAAAAGGTTAGAAGAGAAAGTGTTGTGAGTATAAAAGTAAAATAGGAGAGAGAATGAGTGGAGGGAATAGTAAAGTTGATAGGTGTTGTGAGTATAAAAGTAAAGTAGGAGAGAGAATTAGTGGGTGGAATAGTAAAGATTCTTTGCCATTTTAGGA
The DNA here is from genome assembly GCA_022495995.1 of Adenophora triphylla var. japonica. Classification (NCBI taxonomy): domain Eukaryota; kingdom Viridiplantae; phylum Streptophyta; class Magnoliopsida; order Asterales; family Campanulaceae; genus Adenophora; species Adenophora triphylla. The sequence continues at coordinate 30,100 of JAFEMH010005199.1, read as the reverse complement.
AAGGTAAAGCTTTTAACGGGGCACCCGTTTTGGCAAAAGGTGAAGCTTCAAATGGGACGGAGGGAGTACTTATTTAAAAAAAATCTTAACTTTTTTTATGTAATATTTAAAAAAAATCACTACTTAACAACTTCTCAAGTAATTTTTTTATCCAAAAAAACAAAAAAACTAAAATAAAAAAAAAGTATATACTATTGTATATAGGGTATAGTATATAGGGTATATGGTATAGTATATAGTGTATAGGGTATAGGGTATAGGGTATAGTATATAGGGTATATAATATAGGGTATAGGTATAGTATATAAGGTATAGTATATAGAGTATATGGTATAGTATATAGGGTATAGTATATAAGGTATAGGGTACAAGGTATAGTATATAGGGTATAGGGTATATGATATAGGGTATAGGGTATAAGATATAGTATATAGGATATAGGGTATAGTATATATGACATAGGGTATAATATATATGGTATAGTATATAGGGTATAGGGTATAATATATAGGGTATAGTATATAGGGTATAATATATCGGGTATAGGGTATAGGGTATAGGGTATAGGGTACATGGTATAGAGTATAGGGCATAGTATATAGGGTATAATATATAGGGTATAGGGTATAGGGTATAATATATAGGGTATATGGTACATGGTATAGTATATAGGGTATAGGGTATAGGATATAGTATATAGGGTATAGGGTATATACATATGGTATAGGGTACATGGTATAGTATATAGGGTATAGGGTATTGGATATACTCCCTCCGTCCCACCTCAATTGATCCACTTTCCTTTTTGGGACGTCCCACCTCAATTGATCAATTCCTTAAATGGAAAGTTTTTCATATATTTATACCCTTATCATCTCCATATATTTACAAAAAAACCATTCATTATATCCACTTTAACATACTATTCCTCCCACTCATTTTCTCTCCTATTAAATATTTTTAACTTTTACATTCTCTATCCTAATTCCTACCACACATTTAACTTTTACATTCTCTCTCCTCTAATTTCTACTCACTTTATTTATTTTTCTTAAAAACCGTGAAATTTATAGATGGACCATTTGAGGTGGGACGGAGGGAGTAGTATATAGAGTATAGGGTATAGTGCATAGGGTATAGTATATAGGGTATAGAGTATAGAGTATAAGATATAGTATATACGGTATAGGGTATAGTATATAGGGCATAAGGTATAGTATATAGGGTACGTATAATATATAGGGTATAGTATATAGGGTATAGGGTATAGGGTATAATATATAGGGTATAGTATATAGGGTAAAATATATAGAGTATATGGTATAGGATATAGGGTATAGGGTACATGGTATAGTATATAGGGTATATGGTATAATATATAGGGTATAGTATATAGGGTATAGGGTATAGGATATAGTATATAGGGTATAGGGTATAGGTTACATGATATAGTATATAGGGTATATGGTATAGTATATATGGTATAGGATATAAGGTATAGGGTATAAAGTATAGGGTATAGTATATAGGGCATGGGGTATAGGGTATATGGTATAGTATATAGGGTATAGTATATAGGGTATATCGTATAGGGGATACTATATAGGGTATAAAGTATATGATATAGTATATAGGGTATAGGGTATAATATATAGGGTATAAGGTATAGGGCATAGTATATAGGATATAGTATATATGGTATACGGTATATGGTATAATATATAGGGTATATTATATAGGGTATAGGGTATAAGTTATAGGGTATATGGTATAGTATATAGGGTATAGGGTGTAGGGTGTAGGGTATAGGGTACATAGTATAGTATATAGGGTATAGTGTATAGTATATAGGGTATAGGATATAGGGTATAGTATATAGGGTGTAGGGTATAGGGTACATGGTATAGTATATAGGGTATATGGCATAGTATATAGGGTATAGTATATAGGATATAGGATATAATATATGGGGTATAGGGTACATGGTATAGTGTATAGGGTAAAAGGTATAGGATATAGTATATATGGTATAGTATATAGGGTATAGTATATAGTGTATAATATATAGGGTATATTATATAGGGTATAGGGTATATTATATAGAATATAGTATATAGGGTATATGATATAGGTTATAGGGTATAGTATATAGGGTATAGGGTACATGGTATAATATATAGGGTATAGGGTATAGGGTATAGGGTATAGGGTATAGGGTATTGTATATAGGGTATAATGGATATGATATAGAATGTAGTGTATAGGGTATAGGGTACATGGTTTAGTATATAGGGTATAGGGTATAGGATATAGGGTATAGGGTATAGAGTATAGGGTATAGTATATAGGGCATAGGGTATAGGGTATAGTATATAGGGTATAGGGTATATGGAGTTTGATTTTTCTTAGGTTATTACCTAAGAAAAAACAACCCCCACCGGTACTTTTTCTATCATCCATATCCCCTGCCCAATCTGAATCACTAAAACCAACTAAGTTTGTATTAGTATCTTTAGTAAACCAAATTCATAAGTCACTAGTCCCGGATACATGTTTAATAATTTTTTAACTGCGTTTATGTGAGAAATTTAGGATTAGATTGATATATAGCACACATACCTACACTGAACATAATGTCGGGACGACTGACAGTAAGATAAAGAAGACTACCTTTCCTAGATCGATAAAGAGTTGGATCAACGTCCTCCCCTCATTGGTCCTTACACCACCTTAAGTGTTGATCCCATATGTATTTTTGAACTCTTGGCACTCTCGAATCCTAACCTTTTTACCATACTTCTTGCATACTTGCTTTGAGAAACAAAGATCCTATCATTTGACTGTATTACCTACAATACCACGAAAAAATTTAGTTCACCTATCATGCTCATCTCAAAAGTTGATGTCATAGCCTCCACAAAATTTTGCAAACAAGTTTTAGATGTGGATCCATAAACTATGTCATCAACATAGATTTGAGCAATGACAAGTTCTTTTCCATGTCTTAGAATAAGCTATGTCCTATCGGCTTTGCCTCTAACAAATCCATATACAATTAGGAAACTTGTTAAACCCCCATACCATTCACGTGAAGCTTGTTTCAAGCAATATAAGGCCTTCTCAAGTCTATATACATGATTTGGGTGGAATGGGTATTCAAACCCCTTAGGTTGATCAACATAAATCTCTTTATCTAAGTACCCATTCAAGAAAGCCGCTTTAATATCCATTTGGTGTAATTTGATTTTAATGTAACAAGCTATAGCTAAAAGAAGTCTTATTGACTCAATTCTATCCACTGGTGCAAAGGTCTCGTCATAGTCGATTTCTTCCACTTGTGTATAGCCTTGAGCCACAAGACGAGATTTGTTACGAACAATATTACCCAATTCATCAGATTTGTTTTTAAAAATCCATTTAGTTCAAATTATATTAGTATGTAATGGACGAGGAACTAAACACCAAATATTGTTTCGGTTAAATTGTTCAACCTCTTCTTGCATAGCTTGAATACAAAAGTTATCTTTTAAAGCTTCAACCACATTTTTAGGCTCAAGAACATAAATAATACAGGAGTATTTTACCTTGGAGTATGTGGTGGACATACACACATACCTTACCATTTCTAACCATCAGTCTTTGGCCTGGTGGCCAGAGCTCATGGCTTCCAACCTGGAGGTCATGGGTTCGATCCCCCCCAGAAGTTAGAGGGAAGGCTTTCTCTCCCTAGGATTTCCTAGGCGCACGTGTGTGTGTGTGTGTGTGTGTGTGTGTGTGTGTGTGTGTGTGTGAGTGTGTGTGTGTGTGTGTGTGAGTAGTGAAAAAAAAATACCTTACCATTTATCTATAATTTATGAGCTCCTTGTTTCTTGTACGAATCCCTTCATTAACCTCCCCAGTTACCTGAGTAGTGGAATGGTTATTCCTGATTCTTGCTGGGGGGTCTCTCCTGGCCTGTTGATACACCACATCATCTTCTTCTTCTAAGACATTATTTACATCCCCTATTCTAGAATCATGTGTTGTCGTATTTGTTACAACACTTGGGGCAACACCAGAATCTGTAGCTATATCGTGGGAAACAGTTCCTGTTTCAGCGCTTCTCCGGCTTATTCCAGCAACATCAGAGGCATATCTTCAGCTTGTTCACCTGTGACAATCAAAAAGTCATTAAAAATAATATTTACAGATTCTTGAATAGTTTTTAATCTTAAATTATATACTCGGTAAGTACGACTGTTTTGAGAGTAACCAAGAAAGATAGCTTTGTAACTCTTTGAATCAAATTTTCCTAAATATTCTCGGTCATTTAAAACATAACACAAACACCCAAACACATGAACATAGTGTACGATAGGTTTCTTTCCATTTAAAAATATCATACGGTGTCATAGTAGTACCAGGTCTTATAAAAACTCTATTAAAAGTGTGACATATGCCGTGTTTAATGTCTCGGCCCAAAATCCTTTAGAAATTTTTCTAGAAATTTGCATAACACGAGCCATCTCTAGCAAAGTCCTATTTTTTCTTTTGGCAACACTATTTTGTTGTGGTGTTTTGGGTGCCGAAAATTCATGGTGTATTCCCTTTTTACCACAAAATGTAGAGAAGGAAATGTTATCAAATTCCTTACCATGATCTGATCTTATTCGGATAATAGGTGAACAAAACATGTTTTTATTTTGGAAAATAAGTGTTTAAATTTATCAAAAGTTTCATATTTTTCTCTTAAAAAATAGATCCAAGTAAAACTAGAAAAATCATCCACTATTATATAAATATACTTCTTATCTCCCAAGATTTCTACCTCAATTTTACCCATTAAGTCAATGTGCAAAAGTTGAAAACAATGTGTTGTTCTTGAGTGTTGTTCATTGTGTTGTCTAACACTGTGAGCAACACGAGTTTGTTTACCTTTTTGACAGTCACCACACACTATGGTATTCTTATGATTGAGATTGGAAACACCTTTAACAACACTATGTTTGACAATCTTCTCAATATTCCTATTATGAGCATGTCCTAACTTTTGATGCCATAAAATTGTGTCATCAATTTTCGTCGAATCGCACAATTGTTTTTTACCAACAAGGTAGCAATTATCACTCGATCGTGTTCCTGTCATAACACAAAAATTAGTGTTATCATAAACTTCACAAGTATCCTTCTTAAACTTTACCTCCAAATCGTCATCACATAATTGGCTAATGCTAATTAGATTAGTAACCAATCCATCTACATGCAAGACATTTTTTAAAGGTGGAAAACCAGTGATATTGAAATGTTACTTTTCCTATTATGTTACTCTTGCCTCCACCTCCATAGGTTACTGAGCCTCCATGAATCGGTTGGTATTCCTTCAAAAATGATCTTGTTCCTATCATTTGACGTAAACAACCACTATCAAAGTACCAAGCACCTGAAACATTAGTCCTAAAAGCAATATAGGTAACATTACATTTCAGATTAGCTTTGGGAAACCAAACTTTTCTTTTTGAATTTCTGTTTTTCTGACCACCTGTGTTGTCTCGAGTGTTGTCTTGAGAGTTGGATAACACTTGAGAACTGGACTTTTTCTTTTGAAAATTAAAGCATTCAGATTTATTGTGTCCAGCTTCGTGACAGTACCCACACTCAAAGGTATGATCAGAAACATTACTAGAAGAACTACCTTTTTCCTTAACATGTTCTTTTACAAATCTAGTCTTAGTTTCCTCATTTAACAAGCTAGAAGTAATTTTTTCTAGTGATTCTTAAAACCCAATACCTGCTTTGAGAGGCTTACTCAAGTTGAGCATCTCATCCAATTTTGAAAAACCCGTGTTAAGCTTCCTGAAGGTTGATTCGGCTAGCTAGCTTGAGCTTGGACTTGAATTTATCAAGTTCTGGACCCTTCTTAGTGAGTTGAACCTCTAGCCGTGTCATAGAGTCCTTAAGCTCCTGGTTCTCATTTGTCAAGAACACCACCATCTTGTTCTCCTTTTTCCATTCTATGAGAAGTGACTCATAAATATTTTTTAATTAACAAGCTCATCTTTACTAAGCTCATCCTCCAATGAATCATTTGCATCAAAACTAACAGAACCATGAAAGCATACATCATTAGAAGGATTTAATGAATTATACCTGCTAAGTGTCATGTCATGTGTTGTCATGTGCTGGACAACACTTGAGGCAACACATCCTGACGAAGACAGCTCCTCCACCGTGGCCAACATAACCACTTTCTCAAGGTTTTTACCTTTTTCATTACCTTCCTCCTCTTCATCACTAAGAGACACCCACAGATTTTTGCCTGCCTTTCTCAAGGTATTTGCACATTCATTGACATAGTGACCCCAACCGTAACAAGAATGACATTGAATGGATTCAATGTATTTTGGATCAGATCTGGACTTCTCTGAAGATGCTCTCCTTAGTGATGTATTTCTTTGATTTGGAGGAATGGTTCTCTTGGGCACAAAACTATTCACCTTGGATTGTTGTTCCTTAGCTTTAACCTGCACATTGTTAAACTTTCTAATCATGGAATTATATTTATTGTAAGCAAAGCCACACTAGTATTCTCATCTAATTCCTCGAAGGCTCCATCTTCTTCATCCACTACCGTGTCCGAAGATTAAATTTTAAGGCTATATTTTTGCCTTTTGAAGCTTCGGGTTGCTCATTAAGGTTCAATTCAAAAATTTCAAAATGCTCATCAAGGAATTAATATTCATAGTTGAAAGATTTTGAGTCTCTTCAATGGCTGAAACTTTAATGTTAAAACGCTCGGGAAAAGTACAAATAGCTTTTGAAACAAGTTGTTTGTTAGTAAAAGGTTCTCCTAATACTTGAGACTCATTTGAAATATCTATCAACTTTTCAAAATATGAAAAAAATATCTTCATTTTCACCCATTTTTAATCTTTCAAACCTACTAGTGAGACCCCTAATCTTCGTTTCTCGGACACTACCATTACCTTCACAAAATCTTTGTAAAGTATATCAAGCATCCTTTGCAGTGGGACTATTTTGAATGAGTTTAAACATATGCATGACAACCCATTCATAGATGGAATTAAGTGTCTTTTCATTGAAACTAGCTAGATTATTCTCTCCATCTGTCTATTCGGATTCAAGTTTGACTTTTTCGTTACCATCTTCATCTGGAGGATGCAATGTAACAGAAAAACTATTTGTTATAGATCACCAAGCTTGAATATCAATTGATTTGATATGCGAGCAAACACGAATCTTCCAATAAGCATAATTTGACCCGTCAAAAAAAGGAAGCCTATTTTCATTATGATTTGTAGGGTTATAATCCATGACTAATGGTTCAAAACGTATATCAAGTGCTAGACTCTAATACCAATTGTAATTGTCAATGGCTTAAGAAATGAGAAAATCAAAACGAGTGTTGTCAATAGTATTGCCTACACTAATAACAACATTGTTCACATCAATCCAAAAACACAAAAATAATTGAGATTTTTAAGGCAGCGAAAATAAAAGAAAACACAATAGAATAAATTTTTCTGAAGTATATATATATATATATATATATATATATATATATATATATATATATATATATATATATATATATATATTCAAACATAATTCCAATAAACTAATAGCAGACATGTAAACAATTAACTATCACTTTGTAATTTATGTATAACATGTTGTAACTATCCTCAATTTAAACTGTCAGACGGCAACACATGAAACAACACTGGTGTAGCAACACATGAGACAACACCAATGGCAACACTGATGTAACACTTACAATTGACATATATGAACAACGTACTTTTGTACTCATTATCAAAAAAGCAACAAACATATTTTTTATTTATGGTAACGGAGTTGATAATGTGGTCGGCACTGCAACTTCAGCGACATGTTACTTTCACACCATTGAATTCAATATGAATTCTGACATGGATGGCAATGGGGTGTTAATGCCATGTCCTCTAATCTTCTAACCACTTGCAATTCTTTATTCATTTAAAAAAAATTAATAAGCGTGAATTACTACCCCTATGACCCTTAATACTACCCATGATCCTTGAAAGTGGGACGGAGCAAGTAAAAATTAAATAAATCAGTTACTCCGGTTTGTTTTGCAGTCCTCTACGGTCAGTGTTTGGTGGGCTCCAAACTTTTAGTTGGTTCACTTGAATTGACTTAAGATGCGCCAATACGGACTTCAACCAAGTGGTCATCGTTGGCTTGTACCAATTTTATCTTCCTCTTGTTCACAGATTCTCTATATTAGTTCTCTATAGAGGGACGGAGGAAGTATACAATTTGGCATTGACTCACCATTAAAAATATCATCAATCACAAATTTTATAATTGCATAGAAATAATTATACTTTCATAAAACTATGTTCAAAAATTTGATTGACTTGAATATGAAAGTAAAAGTAAGACAGTTGTTAAGAGACGGAGAGGATATTTAATATATAAAATATCATAAATTTAAAAGAGCTTCAAACTATTAAGTCAACAAAGGCATCAAAGTATATAATACTGTGGTCAAGCATGGTGTGCAGTGCAGCTTCTTGCCACCTACCAAATACTACTTCAATACTATAATTTCAAGCATATAAATACTTCAACATTGCAGAAGCAAAGACCATACATAGACAGAGAACTCAAACTGACGACCTCTTTCTTCTATCTACTAACTAAATCGCCTTCTTAAGCATATCTTGGTTGAGTTTTGAAAAAAAATGGGTGCAGGTGGTCGGATGGCAGCATCTACTGAAGCCTCCGAGGGCAAAATCAGTGTCCTAGAACGTCAACCCATCTCAAAACCTCCATTCACCTTGGGTGATCTCAAGAAAGCCATTCCTCCCCATTGTTTCAACCGATCTGCCCTTCGCTCTTTCTCCTACATTGTTCAAGATCTTATCATTGCATCAATCTTCTATTACATTGCCAACACTTACATCCCACTTCTCCCATCTCCTTTGACATACTTGGCATGGCCACTTTACTGGTTCTGTCAAGGAAGCGTCCTCACTGGCCTTTGGGTCATTGGCCATGAATGTGGTCACCATGCCTTTAGTGAGTACCAATGGCTTGATGATACAGTTGGCTTCTTTCTCCATTCCCCTCTTTTCACCCCTTACTTTGCTTGGAAATATAGCCATCGTAGCCACCATGCCAACACTAACTCACTCGACAATGATGAGGTTTACATCCCTAAACGTAAGTCCGGTGTCAGATTCTACTCCAAACTACTTAATAACCCACCGGGTCGAGTTTTCACTCATGCCTTCAGACTCATTCTAGGCTTCCCTCTCTATCTTTTGACCAATGTATCCGGTAAGAAATACGAGCGTTTTGCCAACCACTTTGATCCAATGAGCCCAATTTTCACTGAACGCGAGCGTATTCAAATCCTCCTCTCAGACGCTGGAATTCTTGCTGCCGCGTATGGATTTTACCAACTAGTACAAGCGAGAGGATTGGCTTGGACCATGTGCATTTATGGAGTTCCAGTGCTCGTTGTCAATGCCTTTTTCGTTCTAATCACTTATTTGCACCATACCCATCTTTCTTTGCCTCATTATGATTCAAGCGAGTGGACATGGATAAGGGGAGCATTATCAACAATAGACAGAGATTTTGGATTCCTAAACAGAGTTCTCCATGATGTAACACACACTCACGTGTTGCACCATCTGATTTCATACATTCCACATTATCATGCCAAGGAGGCAAGGGATGCCATCAAGCCAGTGTTGGGAGAGTATTACAAGATCGATAGAACACCAATTCTCAAGGCAATGTGGAGGGAAGGCATAGAATGTGTTTACATCGAGCCGGACCATGAAGATAGCAAAGGCATCTATTGGTATCACAAAGAGATGTAAAAATTCTTTGAATAATGTCGTAATATTGTGTAAACATACTTATTTAGGTTGCAATGGAGCTAGAGTTTAATTTTTTTATTTTTTCTTTTCTAAAGGGATCCAGATCTTTTGCATTATATGTATACAGGCTGTGTCGTTTGTTTTAATCGAGTGTCAAAGAATCTGAGGTCAAATACACCTTGATCATTTGTGGAACAAAGAATGTGCGCACTGTGTTGAGAATTTTTGAATTGTAACGACGGACAAACAAAATTCTAAGAGAAAATTATAACATAAGAAAATATATGAAACTGTTAACAGTTCATACCTTCAACTATAAGGGCGCTGCCAAGCTTGAATTTGCACTAGGGTTTTTTATTGTGGTGTTTCACAGTCTTTTCGGTCATCACTTTGGTTTATGCAGGGGTACAATGAAATTTACTTTGTTGAAAGAGTATGAAAATATTCTTATATATTTTTTAAATATATTTGTGATTATGATTTATAAATTAGTGTATATATTTTACATAAATTAGTTTAGGAAATAATTGTAAATATAGGTTAGATTATAATTTACTAACCTGCTAACTTTTATGTTTTGCAATGTTCCTATATTTTAGGTATTTACTTAAGTAAGGTAAGGACTCTTGGAATTGATAAGCAAAGAAGAATCATTGTTTATAATTAGGAAGGGATTGTATAAAAAGAGGCCGCACCCCTCATTGCTTCACACGGATTTTCGAGAGAGAAACGGAACTTAGAGAATTTCCTTGAGTATTTTTCTTTGTTTTGAAATTCAGATAGTGAAACTTCAAGATTGTTTTTCTGTTGTTGATGTTCTTAAGTTAGAACGGTTTTTGTCTTTTCGTACGTGTTATTTTCTTTTCATTATACGTTTTTTGTTTGCAACTTGTTCTCAAAACAAGGTTGTAGTTTTATGAAAAGTTTTCTAGCAAAAAGTTCATGCTGAAGTGTTTAAACTTTCGTTGTTATTCCGCTGCTTTGATTTAATGTTCGTGTGAGTTTATTTTCTGTCAATTTGTTTATACAGTTGTTAGGACACTTGTGTGAGCAACTGTACACACAAGTGACCAAACAAGTTTTATCAGTGCTAGCTACAAATCCTTCATTTGGTATCAGATCCTTATCTCGAATCAACTTAGATCGATTCTTGAAGTAGCCACCATGGACTGCATCATAGTCATAAAAAACCGCCTAGCCTAAATGGTTCAAACTATACCATTTGGATGGCTAAAATGATTATGCATATTAAGAATCTTGATTATCGTGCTTAGGTTAGTCTCATTGTTGGCTAAACTCTTCCCATAATTGAAATTTCTCCCTCTAGTTCTGAAGGTGTGACAAAGAGAGAAAATTTATGGTCCTAAGTCCATTGAAACTTGGAATTATAATGAGGAAATTGCTTTAACAAACTTTAATGACAAGGCCATGAGAGCAATATCTGACCATGTGGATCCTCATATGTTTAGATTATTTTCTAATCAAACTATTGCCAAAGTTGCTTGGGACATTTCCAACTTCATTAATTTTGAAGAACCGGCAGTGTCAAACAAACTAATTTAAGGACTTTAATGACTAAGCTTGAAACTTTAAGGATGGGAGAGAATGAAACCATAAAAGAGTACTGATCAGCCAAGATTTTGGACATCTCAAACGAGTCATTTGCCTTGGGTAAATCCATATCCAATGCAAAACTTGTGAGTAAAGTACTAAGAATTCGCCCTTAAAAGTTTAATATTATGATTTCTGTTAATGAGGAAACTCAGGATGTCCAAACTGCTGGACTTGATGAAGTCATGGGAATTTTAACAAACTTTGAACTGAACCTTGGAGTACAAGAGTCAAGCAAAGCAAATTCAATTGATCTTGCAAGTGATCTCAAGATCTATTTCAACTGTCCAAAGACATTGATGAGTATAAACTTGGGAGAAGATAAGTGCTCCATGATCACTCAAAAATTCAACAGTATGTTGAAAAAGAAACGGTTGACAAAGTTTCCTAATTCGGCACCCTCACCTTCTTCCACGGTTGAATCATCCAAAAAGGGAAATTGTTGAAAAGAAGCCTATGCCTGAAGGCAAAGAGTCCATTGATTCTATTCAATGCAGGGCTTGCAAAGGTTTTGGACATTATGCCAATAAGTGTGCTAACACTCTTAAAAAACGAGGAATGAGTTTTTCTGCGACTTTGAGTGACTCTGATGATGACGAGCAGACAGCAAATCTGTCTATATGGCGTTCATCTCAGTTATTGTCTGATAGTGACTTAGATGTGGAAGATGTGCAGTACTCTGATTGCACAACTGACCACACAACTGAGTACAGTGTGTATACCTGCTTGAATTCTACGACTGCCGGTGAAACAAGTAATGATCCAGCAGAAGAAGAGTGTGCTACCTACAAGTACTTGCACAGTACCTATATTGAACTCCACACTGAATGGGCCAAGCAAATGGAGCAAATTAAGGTATTCAAACAGGTAAATGAGAAACTAACTGCAGAAAATCTTAACCTGAAATCTGAGGTTGAAAGATTGTCAAAAGAAAGTGATTCTCAAAAAGACTCCGTGGCCAAGTTAGAAGTATTAATCACAAAGAAAGATATGAAATGTGAAAAAATACTAAACAAATCTTGATAAAGAGACATAAACTCTAACAAAACTAAACAAAGGTAAAGCTAAGTTAGAAGAGGTTTTGAAAATGGAAACCAAGGAAAATAAGGAATTGGCTATGGAGACACTGTTTCTGTAAAAGAAGGAGAAAGCACTTCAAAATTTCAAATTGTCCCCTCTGTTAAGCCTGAATTGGATTCTATGAATAGAAAATACAGGAAAAGGAGGTATGTATGTCATCACAGCTTTGCTTCAGGTCATATTCGACCATATTGTTACAAATTGAAACATGAACTTGGCTTGGAAAAGCTGTGTGGACACTTGGGTAGATAATTGTGTGCACAACAGAACACGCAACTGTACAGACAACCCAAAGCTGGAACAAGAACTGCCTGGGTAAGGAAAGAAACCATGAAATGTCAGGTGGCCTTCACCTCTCCTAAGTGTAGTGTTGAAGGATTCTGGTACTTTGACAGTGGCTGTTCTCGCCATATGACAGGGTAATGTGAAAACTTCAACTACTACACACCATTCAAAGGTGGGAAAGTCAACTTCGGTGGAGGAGCCCAAAGTAAAATCATTGGCAAAGGTACGTTGAATGTGTCAGTTTTGCCTAAGTTACATAATGTCCTACATGTTAATGGACTGAAGGCAAAACTGATAAGCATAAGTCAACTGTGTGATGATGATTTATTTTTTAAATTCGACAATTTAAGGTGTGAAGTATTTTATAATAGCAATGTGTGTGATTTAATTGGTGTTCGATCCTCTAATAACTGCTAAAAGGTTGCCAGTAACTTGTCTTGTCTTTCCACTAAAATGGATGAGACTGCAATCTGGCACCAAAAGCTTGGTCATGCCAGTGAGAAAAAAATCAGTGAGTTAATAAGATTTGGGGCAACAAAATATTTGCCCAAACTGGACTTGAAGAAGTTAAGTGTGTGTGGGTATTGTCAAAAAGGAAAACAAACCAAATCAAGCCATAAGAAGGTTCACAATTGTGGAACCTCAAAATGTCTTGAATTGATTCACACTGATCTAATAGGTCTCATAGAAGTGGAAAGTATATCTCGAAAGAAATACTGTTTATTGACTATTTTTGTAGATATACATGGGTAATTTTTTTAAGAGAAAAGTTAAACACTATTGATGAATTCAAAATTTGGTGCAAAAAAGTCAAAAACTTATATGGTCTAAAAGTTGTCAAATCAGGTCTGATCATGGTATCGAGTTTGAAAATGCCACTTTTTCATAATTTTGCGATTCAAATGGGATAACTCATGAGTTCTCAACCCGTAAAACCCCTCAACAAAATTGGGTATCGGAATGGAAAAATCGCACATTACAAGAGATGGCTAGAGTAATGTTAAGCTACAAAAATCTATCCAAAATTTTTTGGGCAGAAGCTGTGAACACAACATGTCCTGTAGGGAATCGTGTATTTCTAAGGATTGGAAGCACCATGACTCCCTATGAAATCTTACTTGGAAAGAAACCCACGATCAAATACTTTCATGTTTTTGGGTGCATTTGCTACATTTTAAATGACCGTGAGTATCTCTCCAAATTCGACTCCAAAAGTGACAAAGCCATCTTCATTGGTTACTCAACTAATAGTAGGGCATATAGAGTTTACAATCTCAAAACCAAAACTGTTATGGAATCCATAAATGTTGTTTTTGATAATGCTACAGATATTAATGTCAAAACGGTTGAGGATGATGTTACAGGTTGCACTTGGGAACTAGATCCAGTTAATGACGAATCTGAACCAGAAAAGGTGAAGGAATCTGCAGAACAACCATCTGTTCATACAGTTGTGCAACCAGTTGTTCAGACAACTGACAACACAAGTGATCAAATAATTGATGAACAAGGTTCAGATTCTGAAACTGATGAAAGTGAAGTAAGCAGAGGAAGAGACATTCCTTCCAGAATGCAAGGAAATCACCCCCACGTCCCATGTCATAGGGGAAGTGGATGAAGTAATGAAAACAAGAGGGAAGAAGATCAACTACAGTGACCTTGCATGTTTGGTATGTATGCAATCTACGTACCATCAGGTAAACTCTTGTTGTTTTGTTGCTAATTATGAGCCAAAGAATGTAATGAAAGCCCTGAAAGATGAAAATTGAATTAATTCCATGCAAGAGGAGTTAATCCAGTTTGACAAAAATGACGTGTGGTTCTTAGTTTTTAGGCCCTCTCATGTCAATGTGATTGGGACTAAATGGATCTTTAAGAATATATCTGATGAACTAGGCAATATAACAAGGAACAAAGCATGTTTGGTGGCTCAGGGCTACACTCAGATGGAAGGGGTAGACTTTGATGTTACTTTTGCCTATGTAGCCCGCATTGAGTCAATCAGATTTCTGTTAGCTATTACATGCTACTTAAAAATCACTCTACACCAGATGGATGTAAAGAGTGCGTTCCTAAACGGTGTTTTAAATGAGGAAGCTTTTGTTGAGCAACCTAAAGGGTTTGAGGACCCCTCTAAACCAAATTATGTGTACAAGAAAATCATGTGTACAAGTTGAAAAAGGCACTCTTTGGTCTTAAACAAGCCCCAGGAGCTTGGTATGGTAGACTGACTGAGTACCTAGTTGAACTTGGGTTTAAAAGAGGAGAGGTTGATAAGACTTTGTTTGTTTTAAGAAATAAAAGGGGCATACTTGTTGCTCAAATATATGTCGATGACATAGTTTTTGGTTCTAATTCTAATGATTTACTAAAATGTTTGTTAAAAGTATGACGTCCACATTCGAAATGAGTATGTTTGGGGAACTGAAATTCTTTCTTAGTCTACAAATTACTCAAATAAAAGACACTACTACATTTCTGACCTAATGTAACGCATCTAACGCATCTAATGTAACGCCACGAGCTAATGTAACGCATCTAATGCAACGCCAGAGCTAATGTAACGCATCTAATGCAACCACTACCAGAAAAACAGGTTTTAGCGACGGAAATTTCCGTCGCTAAATCCAAATTTCCGTCGCTAAAAATAAACAGCGACGGAAAAATTCCGTCGCTGGTCCGTCGCTACCAGCCCGTCGCAGTGCTCCGACGGCTCAATTTCCGTCGGTATATTTTGATTTTACCGACGGAATTAATTCCGTCGGCGATTTGCGCGACATCGGCAACGGAAATTTCCGCTTTGAAATTAATTTAATTTAATTAATTTTTATTTAACGACGGAAATTTCCGTCATTAAATAAAAATTAATTAAATTAAATTAATTTCGGCGGCGGAAATTTCCGTTCTTTGGAATAAAAATTAATTAAAATAAATTTATTTGACGACGGAATATTCCGTCGCTGAAATAAATTTATTTTAATTAATTTTTATTCCAAAGCAACGGAAATTTCCGCCGCTGAAAAAAAATTAATTAAATTAAATTAATTTAATGACGGAATATTCCGTCGCTGAATAAAAATTAAATTAAATAAAATTAATTCGGCGACGGAAATTTCCGTCACCGTGTTAATTAATATTAATTTAATTTTTATTTTGCGGGGAATATTCCGTCACCGATATAATATATTTTATTTTTATTTTTATTTCGACGGAATATTCCGTCGCTGATATTATTTATTTTTATTAAATTTTATTTCAGCGGCGGAATATTCCGTCGCTAATAATTCAATAAATAAAAAAAATCAAAAATGTCAAAATTAAATTTTTTTTTTTTTCAATATTGAATAATCATTTTCATTGTTATTTTTTATTTTTTCAAAATTATTTATGTCAAAATTATTGAGACTTCAACATGTAACACAAACTCCTTCCCCCACAATCGACAAACACCATAAGATGAGAAAATTACATCACAAAGAATGATCAGCGTCCAAACATCTCGTCGCTTTAATTTGTGTGGCAACAGTATATATATGTACTCATCTATAGTTTCACTCCTGTTCTATTTCAATTCATTTTTTATATAAAAAAAATATGGTAGAAAAAAAATTCACAAACAGATGGACAAAGAGTCCATCACCTTACCCTTTTCACTTGGAGACAACCACTGAAGTTTCCTCCTACACCCACTATATTTCATCAGATAAACTACGGCACCAACTAAAACATTCCAATAGAAAAACAAAGTAGAAACAAGTGCTTACATAGTTGCCACCCATAGCTGGAACTATGACGCGAATCAGTAACCAAGGAACCCAACATTGATAGATAGTGTTGGAATCCATAAAAACCAATTGGAACCGTAAAAAATCAAGAATGTAAACCAACAAATCATATCAAAAATAAAATGCAATTAACTCTATACCAAGAAAATGCCAACTTTATTACCAAGACCAGCGTGTCTACCGAGTTCATACTTCATATGCGAATGTCGAGATGCAAATCCATCATCATCAACCGTCGAGGCAACACATCCCCACCGTCATCATTCCTCAAAGCCCTCCGACTTACCGAGAAAGGGAATGACGGTGACCTTGGCCGGAGAAGAAGGGCTTTGGTTTGGGTCGTGGTTTTGGATACTGAGAGTGAGGGTGTTGATTTGGGGCTTGGGCCGGAGAAGGAGATTGGGATTGGAAGTAGGGAAATCGATGACGGTGAACGGGAGAAGGAGAATGGTGATTTTGGGGTAGAGAAACAGAGGGTGAGGAAGGATTCACGCCAATGGGTTTTAGAGATGAATGAAGGACGGGTTGGGTCTTGGAGATCGATGATGGCAATCGGAGAAGGAGGGTGGCCTTGGGTCACCGGTGAGGGACGATTGTAGTGGTCGAAGAAGACGACGATCGGGAGGGCTCAGTAATTTGCGGCTAGAGAGAGAGTGTGTGTGTGAGAGAGAGAGAGTGTGTGTATGTGTCTGGGAAGAGGAAGTGTGTGTGTGTGTGTGTGTGTGAGAGAGAGAGAGAGTGTTTATATATATATATATATATATATATATATATATATATATATATATGATTAATTTGTTTGTTAAAATGTGAGTAAGGAATTTGGACCATTGATTTAATATGAATGGATGGTTGAGATGGTGATCCAAGTGAAATAGTTTGTTAAAATGTGAGCCATTGGATTCAACTTAAATGTGTTAATATGAATGGATGGTTGAGATTGTGATCCAAGTGAAATAGTTTGTTAAAATGTGAGCCATTAGATTCAACTTAAATGTGTTATTATAAATGGCTTAGATGGAGATCCATGTGAAAAATATGACTTAATAATAAATGATGTAATAATGATACTTAGTTTTTTTGAAAAAAATTTAATTCATTTAAAATCTAAATGGAATTTTTAATAATAATAATTGTATAATAAAATGTAAATGCTTAGTACTACAATAATAATTAGTAATAACATAATAATAATTGAGTTAAAAATATATGTCATTATTTAGGATTTTTAGGGTTTTATGTGTCCCGATCTTGTGAAAATGGTATACGGCTACCTCGTTTATTTTTTTTAATTTTTTTCTACATTCTAAATGACATTTAAAGTGTTTTTCATCTTTATGACTTTCCTCAAAATCCAAATGGAAATTGAGTTAAAAATATGTGCCATTATTTAGGGTTTTAAGGAATGTGTCCCGATCTTGTGAAAATGGTATACGGCTACCTCGTTTATTTTTTTTTTAATTTTTTTCTACATTCTAAATGACATTTAAAGTGTTTTTCATCTTATGACTTTCCTCAAAATCCAAATGGAAATTGAGTTACAAATATGTGTCATTATTTAGGGTTTCAAGGAATGTGTCCCGATCTTGTGAAAATGGTATACGGCTACCTCGTTTATTTTTTTTTTTAATTTTTTCTACATTATAAATGAAATTTAAAGTGTTTTTCATCTCTATGACTTTCCTCAAAATCCAAATGGAAATTGAGTTACAAATATGTGCCATTATTTAGGGTTTTTAGGGTTTTATGTGTCCCGATCTTGTGAAAATGGTATACGGCTACCTCATTTATTTTTTTTTAATTTTTTTCTACATTCTAAATGACATTTAAAGTGTTTTTCATCTCTATGACTTTCCTCAAAATCCAAATGGAAATTGAGTTACAAATATGTGCCATTATTTAGGGTTTTAAGGAATGTATCCCGATCTTGTGAAAATGGTATACGGCTATCTCGTTTTTTTTTTTTTTTTCTACATTCTAAATGACATTTAAAGTGTTTTTTTATCTCTATGACTTTCCTCAAAATCCAAATGGAAATTGAGTTACAAATATGTGCCATTATTTAGGGTTTTTAGGGTTTTTTGTTTCCCAATCTTGTGAAAATGGTATACAGCTACCTCGTTTATTTTTTTTTATTGTTTTCTACATTCTAAATGACATTTAAAGTGTTTTTCATCTCTATGACTTTCCTCAAAATCCAAATGGAAATTGAGTTACAAATATGTGCCATTATTTAGGGTTTCAAGGAATGTGTCCCGATCTTGTGAAAATGGTATACGGCTACCTCGTTTATTTTTTTTTAATTTTTTTCTACATTATAAATGAAATTTAAAGTGTTTTTCATCTTATGACTTTCCTCAAAATCCAAATGGAAATTGAGTTACAAATATGTGCCATTATTTAGGGTTTTTAGGGTTTTATGTGTCCCGATCTTGTGAAAATGGTATACAGCTACCTCTTTTTTGTTTTTGATTGTTTTCTACATTCTAAATGACATTTAAAGTGTTTTTCATCTTTATGACTTTCCTCAAAATCCAAATGGAAATTGAGTTACAAATATGTGCCATTATTTAGGGTTTTAAGGAATGTATCCCGATCTTGTGAAAATGGTATACGGCTACCTCTTTTATTTTTTTTATTTTTTTCTACATTCTAAATGACATTTAAAGTGTTTTTTCTTCTTATGACTTTCCTCAAAATCCAAATGGAAATTGAGTTACAAATATGTGCCATTATTTAGGGTTTTTAGGATTTTTTGTGTCCCGATCTTGTGAAAATGGTATACGGCTACCTCATTTATTTTTTTTTAATTTTTTTCTACATTCTAAATGACATTTAAAGTGTTTTTCATCTTATGACTTTCCTCAAAATCCAAATGGAAATTGAGTTACAAATATGTGCCATTATTTAGGGTTTTTAGGGTTTTTTGTGTCCCGATCTTGTGAAAATGGTATACGGCTACCTCATTTATTTTTTTTTAATTTTTTTCTACATTCTAAATGACATTTAAAGTGTTTTTAGAAAAAGTTATATAAAAAAAGATAGAAAAAAACTAAACAAATGAAGGCATATAGAAGAAAAGTCAAAAGAGGGACGGACTACCCTATATTTATTTTTTAATTTTTTTTAAATTTTTTATTGACTAGAAAATAATATTTTAGCCTTTTGTTAATTAGTGGTTTTTTTAGAAAAAGTGAGATAAAAAAAGATAGAAAAACACAAAAAAAATGAAGGCATATAGAAGAAAAGGAAAAAGAGGGACGGACTACCCTATATTTATTCTTTAATTTTTTTTTAAATTTTTTATTAACTAGAAAATAATATTTTAGCCTTTGTTAATTAGTGGTTTTTTTTAGAAAAAGTTATATAAAAAAAGATAGAAAAAAACTAAACAAATGAAGGTATATAGAAGAAAAGTCAAAAGAGGGACGGACTACCCTATATTTATTGTTTTATTTTTTTTTAATTTTTTATTGACTAGAAAATAATATTTTAGCCTTTGTTAATTAGTGGTTTTTTTTAGAAAAAGTTATATAAAAAAGATAGAAAAAACTAAACAAATGAAGGCATATAGAAGAAAAGTCAAAAGAGGGACGGACTACCCTATATTTATTTTTTTATTTTTTTTAAATTTTTTATTAACTAGAAAATAATATTTTAGCCTTTGTTAATTAGTGGTTTTTTTTAGAAAAGTTATATAAAAAAGATAGAAAAAACTAAACAAATGAAGGTATATAGAAGAAAAGTCAAAGGAGGGACGGACTACCCTATATTTATTTTTATTTTTTTAAATTTTTTTATTTACTAGAAAATAATATATTAGTCTTTGTTAATTAGTAGTTTTTTTTAGAAAAAGTTATATAAAAAAAGATAGAAAAAAACTAAACAAATGAAGGCATATAATTCCGTCGCTAAATTTGGCGCCAAATTTAATTCCGTCGCTAAATTTGGCGCCAAATTTATTCCGTCGCTAAATCATAATCGTCCGCTAAATAGCTTATTGCAATGCTTCCGTCGCTGTTTATTCCGTCGCTAAAACACCAGTTTCTGGTAGTGAACGCCAGAGCTAATGTAACGGCTAATGCAATGCCAGAGCTAATGTAACGCATCTAATGCAACGCCAGAGCTAATGTAACGCATCTAATGCAACGCCAGAGCTAATGTAACGAGTCTAATGCAATGCCAAAATCCTAATGTAACGCCTATATTACTAATGCAACGCCAAAATCCTATAACCTATACCATATACCCTATACCCTATAACCTATATCTTATATCCTATACCCTATACCCTATATCCTATACTATACCCTATCCTATACACTATACCCTATACCCTATACACTATACCCTATATCCTATAAATATACTTACGCCTATATTACTATACCCTATAACCTATATCCTAGATGCCTATACCCTATACCATATATCATATACCATATACCCTTATATATCATATATCCTATACTTATACCCTATACCCTATACTTATACACTATACCCTACACCCTATACACTATATCCTATACTTATATCCTATACCCTATACCCTACCCTCTACATACACTATACTCCTATAACCTATATCCTATAGGATATAATATATGTATAGGTATACCTATAGTATGTGGTATACCCTATAGTATAAGGTACACCCTATAGGATATGGTATGGTGGCATAAGTGCATAAGGACATAGGGCATATGGCATAGCAGATAGGTACACCCCATGGTAGGATTTGTGGTATAGGATATAGGGTATGGTGGTAAGGTTTAGGCTGTAGTGGCATATGGTATAGTGGTATACCCTATAGGTATATGGGTATAAGGCATAGGAGCATATAGACATATGGTATGTGGTATACCCTAATAGTATAGGCATACCCTATGTGGCATAGGGTATAGGGTATACCCATGGGATATAGGGTATATGGTATAAGGTATAGGGTATAGGCAGTATAGGGGCATATGGTATAGGGTATACCTATAGGGTATTGGGTATACCATATAGGATATAAAGTATGTGATATGTGGTATAGGGTATAAGGTATAAGGTATAGGGTATAGGGCATATGCAGACAGGGTATACCTATGCAGCATAGTGGTATAAGGTATAAGGCATAGGGCATATGGTATGTAGGGTATACCCTATAGTAGTAGGGTATACCCTTATAAGGCAAGATATAGGGTATAGGCATACCATAGGTAGGGCGATAGGTATAAGGATATAGCTATGGTATGTGCAGTATACCCCATAAAGATATAGGGTATACCCTATGTGATATTGGTATAGGATATGTGGTATAGGGTATAAGGTATAGTGGCATAGGGCATATGATATAGGGTATACCTATAGTGGTATGTGGTATACAGGTATGTAAGTATGTGGCATATGGTATGTGGTATACCCTATAGTATAGGTATGTGGTATACCCTATACACTATAGTGGTACAGGGTATAGATATGTGGTATAATATAGGTACAGTATAAATGTATACCCTATACCATATGCCCTATACCTTATATCCTATACCTTATACCCTATACCTTATACCCTATAAGTATTATTAATATTTTTAAAGTATAATTATTTTATTTTAATTTATTTTTGAATCGAGATAAATATTTTAGACATTTATTGGTAAGGAAGTTTTTTTAAAAAAATTATATAAAATAAGTTAGAAATTAACTAAATATTTCTATCAATTATTACTTAGGTATATTAATATTTCTTAGAAGTTTAAATTATTAAATTAATGAGTATTATTATTAATTAATAACATTATTATTAATTATATAATAATAATTATTAATATATTCAATTATTTAATTGAATAATTTACTATAAAAGTATATAATATAAAAACATTTACTTTTTTGATATTATGTATTATTACTAGTTATTATTAATATTATTATTAAGTATTATTTTTTTATTAAATTTATTTTTGAATTGAGATAAATATTTTAGACTTTTTTTGGTAAGGAAGTTTTTTTTTAAAAATTTATTAGGCATAATTAATTATTAGTAATATTATTAATATTAATTAATTAATATTAATAGTTCATTAATAAATATTATTGATAATAAATATTATTGATATTAGGCATAATATCTATATTATAAATGAAACCCCCCTTTTGAACAAGCTTCTATGAATTCCAAGGGGGAAATTTCCATTTTACCCTCATACATTTATCCTTTTCCATTTTGCCCTTAAAAAATTTATTTAAAAAAAAATAAAAAAAATGTAAAAAAAATTACGTGGCCTTGGACACTGCATGTGCTAGTTATTTTATAGTTTAAATTATTAGTATTATTATTAAGTATTATTAATAATAGCAACATTATTAGTATTATTATTAAGTAGTATTACTAATAATTACTCCTCCGTTCCACCCACTTAGGAAATTTTGATATGACACGGGAATTAAGGAATATTATTATAGTATTAGGAGAGAGAACGAGTGGAAAAAGTGTTGTGAGTGTGAAAAATTAAATAGGAGAGAGAATGAGTGGAGGAATAGTAATTATAATGGTGTTGTAGTATTAAAATAATGTAGGAGAGAGAGAATGAGTGGAGATAATAATGATTTAAGGTTTCCATTTTGGGAATTCTTAAGTGAAGCCCAAAATGGAAAATTTTCTTAAGCGAGGTGGGACGGAGGAGTATATTCTATATTTTTTTGCAAAAACATTTATTGTATTTGAGAACATATAGAATTAAGTTTTCTTATTTGTATTTTATAATATGAGAAAAATTAAAAAATCAAATTAATTCCCCCGCCTAAAAGTTAGTAATAAGATACTCCCTCCGTCCCAATAGTAGCTTTCCATTTTGCCATTTTGGGTGTCCCGTTAATAGCTTTCACTTTCCTTTTTTGGCAAAGGAATCTTTATTATTCCCTCCACTCATTCTCTCTCCTATATTATTTTAATACTCACAACACCATTTTAATTTACTATTTCCTCCACTCATTTTCTCTCCTATTTTCAAATTACACTCACAACATTTTTTCTTCCCACTCATTTTATTAATTTGCGTGCAAGACAAAAAACGGACAACTTCTATTGGGACGGTGGGAGTATTTGTTAGGCCGGGCCGGGACATCAAAATTTTCAAATCCAAATAAATCAATTTCATTCACCCGCCTAAATCATTTTTCCCTTTTCCTTGACCAAGAAAACCCCCAAAATTCACAATCTTCCCTACCCTTAATTCTTCTGCCCAGAAAATCTCAGCCACTATCTCGTTCCCCACAGAATGATGTCAACTTCATCCGTTCGCCGGCTAAAAGATCGTGGCGGCGGCGGAGGAAAGGTCACCGGAACTGCTGAAGTAACTAAGCCGTCGATATCCGTATCCCCTCTTTCCGAAAATTTGATCACCCGTAGTGCTGATTACGTCAAGAAACCCATCGGAAAAGAGAATGCTAGTAGACCCACTTCAAGAACCCGGGCAGCAGCCGTGTCTCAGAAGCCGGTGATGAAGACGATGCCACGCGTTGACAAGTCAGCAGCTTTTGCGGGGGACAGCGCAGAGTCTAGGCCTCGGAGGTCATCCTCGTCGTCGGTTCCAAGAGGTAGGAGCTCTAGTCCATCGGAGTTTGTTAGGAGTAGGAGTTCTAGGGTTTCAATTGGTGAGATTGATAGGTATAGGGTTTCAATTGGTGAGGTTCAGGTCAAGAAGGGGGCTTTTAGGGATTCTGATGTTTGCAAAAATGGGATTAGGAATTCCAAGGTGGGTTCTGGGAAAAGTATTGAAATTGGGAAAGAAATCGAATTGAAGAATGAAAAGAATCTACTTTCAAGAAGTAGAGTACCAGATGTTGTTAAAATAAGCTCGATTTCGTCAAGATCTAGTTTGAATTCGGAATTAAATTTGGGTTCTGAAGTGAAGGGATCTGAAGGTGTTGGGGCTCTTGAAAAATTAAAGTTAAAGTCTGACGTAGTAGAAAAGAGAGAGGAGTTCAGGGGATTGTAGCAGCAGGTTTCAAATATTTCAGGGGATTGTAGCATTACTCAATATAGAGCTTACTCCACAGATGAAGTATTTTTCTACTTTCTGACTATATAAACTTACTTGGAGAATACTGATTGCATAGTAATAACTCAGTCTTTTTTTGTGTAATTTACGACAGGTAATGGCATTACTTCAACAAGGAAATCGGAATAGAACCACAGAACCAACTCGTGCCAATGAAACATCTTCCCGTTCCCATGCTATTTTGCAGGTATTTACAAAGTTTTATAATTCACATTTCCCACTTATAAGTAAAACAGTCCACTGTTGGTTGCCGATTCTTTGATTTTGAAAATATTTAATCGCTTTTATTCCAAAATTACGCAGTTATTCAACCTTATTATGTTGTATCAGGTCATGGTTGAGTACAGAGTTAATGATGCTTCAAACAATGTGATTAATAGAGTTGGGAAGTTGTCGCTAAGCATCATCTTGATGTTCAATTTGAAACAAACACAACTTTACTCCATTGATGCATTGATGCTTACCTTTCGTTATATAACTACATAGTATATAATTTGGAAGTGCAGGTTCTATTAGTGGTTCGAACTGAAAAGAATTGGGTGCAAATGCTGATGTTTATAGCTTACTACTTGGTCGAGCTTCTCTTATGCTAAGAGTGTATACAAAACACATATCTATAATCATAGATTACCCAGGTATGATTGCTTGGATTCTTCTACCCTAATAAAAACAAAAGAACAACATATTTTAGTATCACAAAAAACAGTTTCTAATGTTCATAAACAAAAGCTAATGCATTTGAATCCTAATTTCTCAGTATGCACGACTTGGAAACTTCAGTCTCCAATCAACATTGTAAAAACAAATTGTGTCCTAAATCACAAGCTCAAGCCTTTAGACAGAGAATATTGCCCTGCCAATGCTACTTTGGTCAATAATGGCTTCAATGTTGGGGTTTGTTCTTAACCCTTCTGTACAATGTTTTAACTGTTTCTTTCATACTTACAAGATCTGAATTGCTATCGGGAACATCTTTATGGGACGGAGGGAGTATTATTATATATGCTCCATAGAACGATCACTTGAAGATTATTCATTTGTTAATGCAGATGCGTTATGAAGGGTATGCAGGACTGTTGAACATAAACGGCAAACTACTCTCTCATTCAAATGCATTGGCATTCTCCTCTGAACATCGCTTAAACTGAGTCCGTATGCTCTCTCTCTCTCTCTCTCTCTCTCTCTCTCTCTCTTTCTCTCTCTCACACACGCATGCACATCTTGTACCCTTTTCACTTTGAGGTTAATACTCCCTCCGTCCCACAAAAACAGTTTCTAATGTTTTAACTTGTAGGTACATGGTGAGCTAAATGGATATGAAGAATAATCAATGAGATGGTGGAGCCTAATGCAACTATTTTTAGTATTGCATTAGCTCAAAAATGTAGTAGTGCTTGTTAGGTTTTTACCACTTATATTATGTAAATTAGTATGTGTCGATAACACGTTGTCATGTGTACATATATATATTATGTATCTTTTGGGAATGAAGTTTGTCCAATACATGTTAATTATCATATCAATTAATTTTTTATATAATATTTTTTTATTATTTAATTGTATATATATTTACTATTAGTAATCAGAATATTAATACATAGCAACAAATGCCGTTACATTAGGTGCGCACATCTAATTTTTGGCTGTTACATGATAGGTATTCAACTACTTTTTAAATTGGCGTTGCATTAGGTACTCATCTACTTTTTGGCGTTACGCCAGATTAGGGTGTTCATATAGTTTTCAAAAGTGGGCGTTGCATCGGTATGATTACTGATGCAACGCCAAAGCATGCGTTACATTAGCTTACTATGTCGTTGCATTAGACCTAATGGCAACGCATAAGAGAATGCAACGGCCATTTAAGCGCGTTACATTAGGCCTAATGTAACGGTTTTTGCCGCAGGCCCTAATGCCACGAAAATTGGCGTTACATTAGGTCGAAATGTAGTAGTGAGAGGGTAATGCTCGGTTTCTTACAAGCCATGTATGCAAAGAATTTGGTAAAGGAATTTGGGCTTGATAATGTATCACACTTGAAAAATCCTGGGATGGGATTATCCCAAAAACATTGTAGATGAGGAAGGTGAGAGTATTGATCACACCTACACATGAGTATGATAGGGAGCTTCTTTGTATCTCCGGGCTACATGAGACCGATATAATGTTCGAGTGTGTGCCTATGTGCTGGGTATCAAGGCGGCCCCAGGGTGTCACACCACTTAATGCAGGCTAAGAAAGAATTATTAGATATGTTGGGGGGTATCAAGCTGGCGCCCAAGGTGTCACACTTAAGCTACTGGCTAGAGATACTGAAAGGCACCAAACTTGGTGGAATTTAGTGATTTTAAGCATGGGCTGGGAATACGGATGATACGATGAAGAGCACCACTTTGAGGGTAGTTTCTACCTAGGGAATACCAATTCTAGCTGTCTTGGTTTAGTAAAGAAACAATACAACAATAAAAGTGTTTCTTTATTATTTAATGCTGAATCTAAATATGTGGAAGTAGGTAGTTATCATGTACCCATCTGTTTTGGATGAAACAAATGATAAAGGATTATGGATTGAAAAAGTAAACCTTAACCATATAACAAGAGTGCTAAAGATATTGCCAAGAACTCCCTGTACAACACCTTCCCATGTACAAAGCGAAATAGATATTAAGAACCACTTTATAAGAAACACTTAGTAGTATCAAGTGCTAGACTACGATACCAATTGTAATTGTCAATGACTTAAGAAAGGAGAAAATCAAAAACGAGTGTTGTATGAATAATAGTATTGCCTACACTAATAACAACATACTGTTCACATCAATCCAAAAACACAATAGAATAGATTTTCTCAAGTTATATATATATATATATATATATATATATATATATATATATATATATATATATATATATATATATATATATATATATATATATATATATATATATATATATATATATATATATATATATATATATATATATATATATATATATATAACATAACTTGGAGGGGTGCTTACCGTATGACAATACTCCTTTCTTATATAACACCAAACTTTTGTTAAAAGGTCTAAAAGTTCTCCTAATTATTTTCTAATTATCATAGACATAGGGGAATAACTTATTCTATAACACACACTTCCTTTTATAAGAAATCATCATCACACACACAGAAAAACACTCTAGGAATGAGATTTCATTCACTATAACTCACTGGGTGTTGGATAGAGTGTTGCCAACAAATGGGACAACACTAAAGAAGTCGTGTTCACGCAGATAACTTTTACAAATCTCAACTTCTTGACTGGGTCAGTTTGAAGTCATTAATCCTCTTGGCCTTATATATGCTACTAGGAAGCTGGAGCCTACTCAATCTCACCAGAAAAACATTTCGCACAGAGGGAAGACCACTTTTAGCTCCACCTTCCATGTTTGTAGGATACTAGCCTCTTCCTTAGGCTTCAACGCTTTTACCACCAAGCTTCTTCAACCTTGTAAACTCCTTGATCCTTCAGTCTCTCTATGCTAAGGATAAGTTTCTCCTAACAACTTTTACTTGGTCTCCACTTTTACACATATGCTTGTAGGCATTTTTCAACATGGCAACATCTTCAATTGATCCTGCATATCGAGATGTCATTACACTCGTAAGTATTGTTTTAATATTTACTTGTTCAATATTTCCTAATATTTTCTTTATTCTTATCTTTCAGCAATTAAGAGAGGAAATGCGGAACAATCTTCAAGCACGTTCAATGCACCTTCAAACGGCTAGGCTACGACTTGGTCTAACGGAGGTTGAAGCTGATAAACCAAAATGCCGTAGATTATAGGAACCACATATTGACTCTTTCATATCTACTTTGTATTTAAGGGGAAATGGAGACGGAAAAACACACTAACGCTCATACGCACACACTCAACACACAAAGCTCTTTTGGTAATCCTCTCTCCATTTGTCTTCCAAAAGTTGTATTCTTGACACATAGTGAAACCTTATAAGGTCGGAGACCTAACTCCTCGGGTTTTTTCCAAAAGAGGTTATCACCTCCAAGAGTTTTCCTCGCTAACAAATCGTGTTGTCACTTTTCTCTTTTTCATTCTTTTTGTTCCATATAATCGACCCTACAAGCTCTCTCCTTATTATTCAATCCACACACTAAAACTTAGTTAAGATTCTACTTTATTGTTTTTTCTACAAACACCAATTTGGCGCCCACCGAGTGTAGGGCCTCGTGGTTTATCTAAGGTTATTTGAAACATTTCCAACCAAATCTCACTATGTTCGCACCCTCCACAGCGTCCACTGGGAAAGGTCCTACTGCAGTTACTCCTACATCAGGAGTGCAGAACCAGCTTTGTTACCACACACCTCCTGACTGGTCTCGCCCCAACTCAACCTACGAAGACTCCTACAAAAGCGGGGCAACCTCTTTCCAATGCAGAGTGTCGACATCCGGAGTATCCTAACCAAAGTTGAATCAAAATTAAACCAAAGAAGACAACAATCTCGGGCTAAAAAGGTGTTGACCAATTGGACTCATGATTAAGATGAAGAAGATCAACAACATCGACTTCCCGCCTTGAGAACATATCACCATCACAAGTGCGGTTCTCAACTTCACAACACCTGAGGATCTACATTTCGTGAGTGAATGTCATTCCAATGGGCTGCCCTCCTCCAAACTCATCCGTACATCTTTTAATGATGTCGACATCTTTACCCGGTGGACACCCCATCGACGCTCATCTTCCTGGAAGATCTCACCCCATTCATTTCCATTTATAAGACAAACACCATCGTCACGACATTACTGACTCCATTCTCAGCTTGCTAAATAATCTTTTCACTAATATTACTTCAATTGTCTTCCTATGGTCGAATCTCTTTTGCAGAAACCCACTACAACTAAACAAGATGCGTGATCTCAGAGATTGATAATGAACGTACTGTGAAAATCTCCTCCAATCCAACCACTCCAAAACCGTTACAATCAATCCCTGCTTGTCCCAAAGAATTGCAAATGTCGACATCCCGAAGCGTTGCCGAAGGATCTATTCACAAGTTGTACATAATGGCACCACTTACCCTGCAGAAAGACGTTGCACACTATCAAGAAAAGATGGACATAATCCATATCCCGCCAGATCTTGAGGCCTCGCTTAAGCGAGGATTTGGATCCACCTTGTCCGGACCTCTCAATAACGAACGATTGAAAGTAACCCTCGGGTTCAATCTCTGGGTTCATACGCCCACCATCAACATGTTTATATAACCACCTTTGCGCTTGCAATAATAATTTTAGTGTTGACAAGTGATCTCTACAACGTGACCCAAGAAATTTCACTGAGACTTCCAAGGATTACGCCCATCGGTTCAATAAGGTGCTGTTAGAAATTCCCAATCTCG